>JBCJKH010059316.1:0-37957 GCA_039877255.1 Loriculus beryllinus | reverse complement strand
GTGGAGACCTCATAGCAGCCTTCCAGTACCTGAAGGGGGCCTATAGGGATGCTGGGGAGGGACTCTTCATTAGGGACCGTAGAGACAGGACAAGGGATAACAGGTTAAAACTTAAATAGGGGAGGTTTAGTTGGATATAAAGAAGAAATTCTTTACTGTGAGGGTGGTGAGGCACTGGAATGGGATGCCCAGGGAGATTGCGAATGCTCCATCCCTGGCAGTGTTTCAGGCCAGGTTGGACAAAGCCTTGGGTGACACGGTTTAGTGTGGGGTGTCCCTGCTTATGGCAGGGGGGTTGGAACTAGATGATCTTAAGGTCCTTTCTAACCCTAACAATTCTATGACTCTATGATTCTATGATTTCTTTAGCACAGAAACTGTGGTATGGATTAAAAAGAGGGAAAAGGGCCTCTTACAAACCAGAATCTTAGTCTACCACAGAAATAAGACACAATCCTAACCCCACGCTTCCCCAAAGGGAAGCATTCTTAGGAGTTTGGATGCAAACACCTTATGTTATAGACAAAAGCATAAAGAGTCTGATCATAGTTTGAACTATCCTTAATCATCTGTCCTGTCTGAACCCAGAAAAGAGTTCGCTGTAAAGACCAGTAAACTTTGAAGGATTTAAACTTACCAACAGCTGTTATATTTGCGAATGTAATTGGCTTTTTTCTATAATCCATTGTTAGATATAAAGGGAAATTCATAATGAAACTGAGGGTTCCTAATATAGGAGATATCTACAGATTTAGACTAAAGAATGGTTATTTTAAATCCCTAGAAAGACTTCTAAAATTATTAATACAAGTGATCCTAGGGCAGAGAAAATAAGTTTCTGTTAGGTATGAACCTCCATTCACACAACTTTGGAGATGGGCTTGTTTAGTGTGTTTGGCTTTACAAATTAATGAAAGGGATGACTTAATGACTGCAGTTCTTTTAATTTGGCCAATTAATTTTAATGTGCTGAAGTTCTGATGCAAACTGGTTAGGAAAGACTACCAGCTTGCTAAAGCTGGCCCCATAATCCCATGGGTCAGACTTCAAATAAAATAATCACTGAGGTTGTGCCTTGCTAAGCCTTCCTACTTTCTTCAAGTAGGAAAGTAAAGCCAACATTAAATTAACAGACCTCTTTCTTGTTGCACTTCAGGACTGAAGAAGTTTTTATTAGACTGTGCAGTAAGAAGCTAGGAACTGATAATACTAAATGTTGAATTATAGGCTTTATTTCTAATACCTGACTGTTGGTGCTTGGAAGTGATGCTCATGTGCATAAAGGTACGCATGTGCTAAAGAGTTTTGCTTAGCTGAGATGTTAGAACTTTATCCACGCTGTTCATGATGAGTTTTAACTTACCATTGGGACTAATTACCTCCACAGAAGAGGAGCCAGGACCTGATACCCTGGAGAAGATACAGCCTGAATCCTCCTTTTCACTGCTTCTATTGAACTCATTAGTGTAATTGAGTTGAGACTCTATAAATAAATTTAGCTACTGTTTTCCAAGATGCAGTCTGGACTCATCTTTAGCTGTCATATACTGCTTTAACACACCCACATAAGCTGTGACATAGACTGTGCAGAGCATCCTCTTACCAAATCTACCATACATGTATTTTATAGGAATATTCCAGACCAACCCCTGGACATCTGCCTGTTATCACTAATATTTGTTTGTCTTTCCTTTCAAAAATTTTCCTATCATCTAGACAATTGTTCTCTATCTCTCTCTCTTATTTTTTTTTTCCTGGTAGAATAGGTCCAAAATTATGCTTTAATCTGTTTTAATTAAATTAGATTTTGAATCTAACTTAATTAAAGCATGTGAGGCCTCCATACCTATAGCACTGAAATGCATTGGTCTTTTCAAAGCTGGGCTTTCATTACCTCTTTTTAAAGTATATTTCTCTTCTTTTCCTGCAGACTGAAATGACAGCTGTGTGCCTCCAGCTTGTCAGGCTTTTCCCTTCAAAATTCTCTCTGACTTTGGAAATCTTTCCAGGCTTGAGTCTCTAGGACATAAAACCAAGTCCAGACTATCAGCAGTTGTCAGAGGCCACACACCCCAGCAGCCTGTGTCCTGCTGGTGCTGTGATCTCTGGCTCTTCTCAGGAGGAGTTACATGCCCCCAGAGCCCTGTGTTTTGATCCTGCCTTCCCCTCGAAGGGAATGTTGCCCACTGCCTGTGCCTGTCATTTGCATACCATGGTTATGCAAGATCAACAAACCTGATTGTCACCAAAATTTAATTTGCTCTCACTGCTAGGAAGGATCTTTCAGATAACACAGCGAGCAGGGGTCAGGAACTTTCCTGTCTCCAAGTTCAGCAAAACTGAGATCCTCCAAAGTGCTGCTTTGCAATGGTAGGTAATAGCAAAGCACCCATTGTTGGAGAAAATTTGGAACATCAGGGGATGAAAAAGATCAGGTTGCCACCTGAATCCAAAAGCATAAAGGATATGAATAGCAGTTGTTTTTTACTGATTGTCATTTCTGTAAGGTTGTTATGTATAACAAAAGTGTCTTGACCAACTCAGTGGGAGAACTGATAATATCACAATGGACTAGAGTAAAAGGAAAAGCTGTAAATGCATTTCCAAACATGTTTTAATTATGTCTGATATCTTCCATCTCTTTCTTTTCAGGTTAGAATGCGCCTGTTTGTGTTGGCAATCCAGTTGTGTAGATCACATTATATGGATTGGACAACTCCAACACTCTGAAGCCCGAGCCCCAAAAATGTTCAGACAGAACCATTGTGACAGCCAAGAACAGTATCCTCTTTTCCAAGACAGAAACACACAGCACCTGCATTACCCAAGATCTTTTTCCTTCACACAGGTGAAGGTTTAAACACCTCTCTCACTTCCTTGTGAGAGTTGCAAAAGTTATCACAGCACATATCGGAGCAGAGTGCTGCCAGTGCCCCTCAGACCATTTCCCTATCAGAGCATGTCCCAGCCTCTCAACACCTTCTGTGCCAAACTGGCTGGGAGCCCATGCTGAGCTCTTATGTCAGTCTGGCTTCCACAACCAAAATGGTCCAAGTCTACAATGTCTGCCAGGTCTATTTACGTATTAAAGTGTACTGATTGTCTATTAGTTTCATCATACAGATGTGGAGTCCTTGTAGTGTAGCAAATAAAACCACCGCTGAAGTGAGACTGGGATAGTCTTAGCACCACCAGCAACTTATTCAGGTCAATAAGCATATGAGCAAACTTGATGTCTTCATTTTGTTTTGGCTTTTAATTATAGATGTGCTGTCTCCCCCTGCTTTTTTTTTTTTATTTGCTTGCTGTTTCTCAATTATGACAAGAAGCAGGAGAAGGCGTGAATCCCAGGAGCAGAAGGAAAAAAGCAGTCTGAAGGATAGTGAAAACAAAGGTCTGGCTATGACAGCAAACCTCACCTACAGGACAGCCTCTAGAGCAATAAAATGTTTTGATGGGTCCTGTCAGGGTGTTTAAACCATACAGCATTTACATCCAGTCTTGGCCTTTACCCTTAAGTGCACAAATTTGACCAGGAAACATGGCTCAAAATTGGAATGCCCCTGAAGTTTGAAGGGACTCACACTTGAGGTTTTGCAAAAGGCAAAGTGGAAGACAGAAATCCAGCTCTGACTTCCCAAATGCCCGAATCCCAAGCAGTATTTGGATGCAGAAATATTTTTTCAGCTCAAAGTACGTAGTAATTGTGGATGCTCCACTCTTAGGCACATTTTGGTAGGAATTTTCAATGTGAACAAAGAACCCTGTTCTTCTATTTCAGTATTAAAGATGGAACAAGAGTATTTACTATCTTCTCTATTACACATAGTATTCGTAAATTTTTTAAAGTAATGGAAACATGCATTTTGGAGAAAGTCCTCTGGGAAAGCATTTTTTGGATCATGGCTAAATGATGTGAGAAGTTTTTACAGAGGCCAAGAGGCCCTTCCTTTTTGTGAATGCTCAGTAGTAGAAACATCCTCTGCCAAGCCAAATGACCTTTTCGTAAACTAAGAAAACAATACAAGTAAGGGAACCCAAGCCTTGCAGACACCTGAAATCTACAAAGAGGCACAGAGAAAAGTCTCTATTTTATTTTATTTTTCAAAAATGAACAGTTTGGCTGAGAAATGTCTATGAGCATCTGTGTGTATAAAACATTTGACTGAACTGAGTAGAAGTAACTGTGAGTTATGTATTTTTGAAAATGCTTTTGCTGAACACTGTAGAACCTAAGAGGACTCTGTAAAAGTTCCTTTCTGCTTGAAAAAAGCACCACAAGATGGCATCTTCTGAAGAGAATACCTAAAATTTAAAGGAAGGAAAAGAAGCATTTTGTGAAGGACTGTTACTAATATGGTGAATATGAATGAAAAAAGGCACTAAGCAGAAGATGGGGAAGCATAATGTAATCTTTGGCATTTATAAATATGCAATCTATAACTGAAAGCATTTATACACGTTTAGCTTTGTGACTAATCCAGTAATTATATTGTGCACGTACGTCACATACCTGTAATGAATGTACTTAAAGTATATTTTTCACCCCTACATATCAGATTTGTGTATAAGCTACTGAGCCAATAATGGTAGCTGCAAAATGCAAACACATCCCAGTTCCTTTAATTAGTTTCTTTAATCAAAAATGCATTTTGGTAAATAATCATGGATTTAAATAAAAATTATGAAAATTCTGGAGATATAACTTAACTGGCAAGGAGGTGTAGATGAGAAACAATATTCTTCCTCACTGCAGCAACTTTTTCTCTTTTTAAATAATGTAGCTGTAGATTTGTGTGCAAAAAGATGCCTTGTATTTTGCACATACACAGAGCTGGTATGTACACTGACACACTTCTTGAGGGATATTTCTTTTTTCACCCTTTTTTTCTCTGAACAACTATTAATGGTGTTCCTGAATTAAATTATTTTAAAGAAAATATGACTTTTAAAGTGATTGAAAGAAGTACAAGTAAGCTAATAACCTCCTCTGGCAAAATATCAACAGAATTGTATTGGTAGGTGTGCCTTAAAGTAACACCATTTAAATTCTCTAGTATCAACATTAACTGATATCTAATCCAAAATAAGTGATTTTACGTTTTCTGGCTTAACATAACTGGGGTTTTGATTCCTGCATACACACTGTGCAAAGCATGTTCTTCGTACAATGTGTACATACTGGCCTTCTTCCTCACTTCTGCCAAGGAAAATTCTTCCATGTCCAGGATAAAAGCGGATATGGTGGCAGGGAGCCAGAGGGAGGCAATGGCCAGCAGATCAACAGGCCAAAGTGAGGTGTTCAGACTCATGACTCCCCTCCAGCAAACAAAGCTTTAACAACCTGCTGGTCTTGAGGTTTCTGAGATGAAGGGCTGGGGAGTCAAAGCAAATATAATAACACAATGCCCTGGTTTTACAAGTTGTCTGGGGAAGCAGGAATGGTGAAAATCAAGAGTGGCCTGTGCAAGCTGGTTTTCAGTCCTAAGAGAGATTTTCAGGGAACATAATTATCAATAGAATGGTTCAGTGGTTTTGTTATGGATTCCTTTTTTGGCTCTAGATCTCCCTTTGTCTTTTCACAAGTATGAATAGGATAGATGGTTTCCTGTTGACATTGATGTCTCTCTGTTCAGAAGGCATTTTTCTGCATTACTGATGGAGCAGACATTGGCATGGAATTCAGATATTTACCAGTGTGACTGTCAGCTTGTCCAATGCCAGGAATGATGACGATATATCTGTCTCTGCAGAGGGAACTGCTTGTTCATTTAGCCTTCCTCTTTTTACTGTGTACTCCCACAGAAATAAAGCAAATGGTTTGTGGTGATACATCTTAGATAACTGAGTCCTGGAGATCTGCCACACAAGGCACTGAAATATACTTGAGTGCCTACTATTTACTATTTGAAAGACTTTTACTATTTGAAAGAAAGACCTTTCAAAGCCAATACTATTAGGTCATTGAATCAGAACACAGCAGAGATGTAGTTGAAATTGTGTGTTATTCTTTCCACTTCCATATGCAGAATTCTAGATTAAGCACTTCTGAAAAACAGCCTGTGATGAAATTTGTTATATTAAATTTAGACACTAGAGAACATCCTTTCCTTAATTATGAAAGGTTTGAAACATTTCAAAATCTAAAGTGGAACATTTTTTTGCTTCAGATAATTTAATTGAATCTCTCAGTTCTTAACACATCCATTTGCTATGAGGTCCTGTCATAAAATCTGGTTTCTTCATGGAACATTTTATTGGCAAATTATCTTTCCTAATATTATGAGAAAATGCACAGCACAATAAAAATTCAACAGAAAATAGGTTTTCTGAAAATTACTTATTAAACTATGTTGCCACCATCTGTAGAATGATAATCTTTTTCCTATATACTGTAATTTTACATCTCTGCAAGATTATATGGATAAATTAAATAAGTTGGCATTGTGTGCTTTTGGATTTAAAAATACAGGACATAGGATTTTTGGATCAAAATGTAAAACACAAGATTTAATTGCTGGTCATTTGCCAAATGGTTGAAACCACACAGCCAGCAATTCTGCCTTATGATTAACAGATCTCTTATTTGCAAGTATGGAATTTATGGTTTCCGATACTGTGATAATATATTTTCATTTATATCAAACACAATAAGCAAAAATATATATATATGTGAATGATAAATGAAGGCAGGCAAAAACAGTGAAGTAGATAAAAGCAAGAGCCACAGCATTACAAAACAAAATGTGGAAGAAAGTATCTAGTATATTCTGAGGTTCCTATCAATCACACTGAACCTTTCACAAACTTCCAAATTATGTCAGCCTGCAAAAATGGATTGCTTCACTTTCTAGGTAGGTCGGTGATATGTGACTTCAATGAACACAATGCCTTTATAACAGTCATTAATCTTCATGGAAAAAAGTACTCTATATGCTCTGGAATGTATTGCATCCATTCTCCTCTGAAACCTCATCGCTGCTTCTAGTAATTACCATCTGTTTCTAATTTCTGACATTCTGTGTCGGTGGCAAAGACTATTCAAGCTTCTGTACACAATATGAGCTAAGATAGTTAATACATTTTTATATAGTATGGCCATTTTTCTTAAAGCAATAAGTAAAATTTAGCTTGTAAAGCAGAATATAATGTACTTCTGCTGATGCTGATTTTATGCCAGTTTAAACAAAAGTAGGAACTGGATACAATTTACAGATCTTGCCGTGAGCAGCCCATACATTCTGCTTGCATGTGTGTCAGATCACAAAAAGTCCTTACAGAACAAAACTTTGTTGTAAGAACAAAAAAAAAAAAGAAAAGAAAAGTAATCCTGTATCAGCACATTTTTTCCAACACAGGCAATTAGCTAATGTAAAAAGCACTCTTGTGCAAAGGAGTCAAATTATATTTCAATCCTGAAAGTAAAGGTTAGGCACTCATTAGAAAAACATCAAGATTTGCATTTTGGTCTTTGAACCAAATTGGGCACTCTTGGAATCTCTATTTTAACATAGAATCACGATGTAGTTCTGCGCTTCTGTCTTCCCTGGCTTCAATTTAAACTCTTGCAAAGCTTGCAAACTTCCAAAGATTTTTCAATAGTAGAATAACTTGACCATCGAGTTGCTTCTACCACAGGGCTCCTTGTCCTGCTTGGAGGTTTACTTGACTTGTTTGTTTTAACCCAAATGGTAGGGCAAATCCACATAATGTGGATCATCTTAAAAATAATAATTTCTCTACTGACTGATATACTGGGTCATGTTTTGAGGAAAACATAAAACGCCCCAAAGAACTACAGATTCCATGAGAAATTCTAAAAGTTAAAGAAAAATTTCAAGAATATGAACACCATAGTTTTGGAGGAGTAGGTGGAAGGAATTGTCCTTGAAGACAGCTGGCCAATACTTCAAAAAAATCTTAATTGCTTTATCCATTGAGCTGAGAACCTGTGTCACTCTAGCATGTCAGGTAATTTTAGGGCATGGTCCAAAACCCACTGAGACAGATGGAAACAGTCCAGTGGTGAATTCCACAGTTGACTCCATTGAGCCCGTCTAGCAGGTATGTCATTACATCTGAGGTCTCTACTTCACACACCCAAAAAAAAATAAAAGGGAAAAATAAAAGACAATCATAGCCACCAGTTGATAAGATTTTACTTGTTCTTACAGGTATATTCACCTTCTACAGGCCACAGCTGTCCCATTTTGATGTGTTGATGGACCCTGAACACACGTCTCTCTGTCATGAAGAGCTCCCGGGCCTTCTTCAGGATCCGCTCTTCTGGCAGCACTTACAGTGTTCAGAAGCACTGAAATATTTCTCTTTGGATCATGGCAACAATGAGTAGGACGGATAATATGCATGGGTTGGGAGATAACAGGTATTTGCCAGCCCACATATTTTACTTATTTGTCCCAGCTTGACAATATTTTCTTAACTTGATGTCAAAGTATCAGCTTATCTCGGCTTTTCTCTGAATTGGGATCTGTATCATATATCTTCAGAGAAACACAACTGTAGATAAAAGAGTTGTTTACTTTTTCCTTTAAATTGTTGAATATGAGTGCATCAGGAGATTAAATAATGTGGAAAGGGAAGGGATATCTAAGCTAAAGGACAATGTTGGCACAAGAACTATCATGCATAACCCAGCCAGGAACTTGGTCTGGAAACCATAATAATTCAAATAATCAGAGCAATATAACTGTGTAATTACTTTCCTGGGGTTGTAGTATGGACTAGAAACCTAACCAATTTTGCGATAAATTTATGAACAGCACTAGATGAAGTGGTTTCTGAAGCAGCAGGGAGCTTGAATCAGTGACACAAGAAGCACTTTCCAGTGCTGGATCATACAATCATTAATTAAACTACTGCTGCTCTCCTTCTCTCCTTCAAGTAGTAGCATAGAGCAAGAAATCAGCTTTGTGTCTCTATAGTCAATTCTCTGTTATCCAGCATGTTATGAGATTGAGTTATCCTGGGTGATGGTAGTGGAACATGTTGGCCAGGCCAGACCAAGGCTGAATCTGTCAGAAACATGCATTTTGCTTCCTGCATCCATATCCCAAACAAATAAACTCTGACAGACCAGAGCTGAATCCTGAAGCTCCTGGCTGCGGTGTTGGGCTCTTGAATATTCCAGGCAGGGAAAATTAACATGGGCAAAACACTTAGTAGTGTGGAACCACGAACCTTTTACTGCACTGCTAGGCTTGAAAATGCTGAGAAGCTCAATGGAGACACCTAGGCAGCTCTGCAGAACTAAGCTTTGCAGCTCTGGCTCAATGCCAGTCATGCCAGAGCCTGCTAACTCAATAAAGAACAACCCAGCTGTGCCTGTGTCTCCTTCTTGCTGCTCTGCATTGCAGGAGCTACTTTTTGCCTGGAAAAGGGGCTGGACCTGACATGGCTGTGTGCAGCTACCTGTCTGTAATAAACCCTCTCAAAATACAGCCTGCTGCAAACAGAAAGCATGGACCTCAGTGTGATTCTTTAGGGGCTAGGGAACACCTGGCTCTTTGCAGACTTTTCAGGTGAGTAGTACTGGGAATAGGTTGTTTTATTGCCTACAGATAACAGTGTGATTCTTACTATTTTGATATATTAATGGCACAGGATACATAAATACATTATGCACCACACTGCACCCAAAATTTTAAAGCTGATGAACATTCAATTCCTATGCAACATCTTAAATTTGCCTCTTACAGGTTCTGTGCAGTGGCAGAGATGTCAGCTAAAGGAAGACACCTGTTGCATAAAATTTCACATATATGGTTTACATTTCCAACATTATAAATCTCTAACTATCAGAACACGGAATGTGCCAGACAATCTGACAGTCCTCCCATACACGTCATCTCCTAGCTACTCTCTTAGATTCCTAAGTGTTGACCATAATTTCAAGAAGAGTTCCTTCTCTGAAGAAACCCTTATACTGTTTTGAAAGGTCTTTTCTATGAAGCAGCAAACCCCTTAATTTTAAAAGTATTTCCCTGGAAATAACTTTTTCTTTCCCACACCTTCTTCTTCCTGGACAAAAGAGCCTGGACAGATTCTGTAATCCCAGGAATTCCCAGCCCTTCCATATGGCAAAATTGCTTGTGAAATGTGAATCCTGGAAGTTCAGAGTTCCTGAACATGATCTGAAAAAAGAAATAGTTTTACTGGCAAAAATCCTAGCTGGCCCTATTTTTACTGGCAAATCCACGGCACTGGTCTGAACTGTCCAGGACAGCAGGTGACTGAAGATCATCTCTCTGGTTAAGACACACAAAGCTGGCCATGCGTAGATTCAAACTGAAGAGGAGCTCTGTATTTTTCTCCCTGGTAAATCAAGTACTGAAAGGTAACACTGAAAGTACTAGGCAAAGAGGGGAGCTGGACACACTCTTCCCTGGAGCTGGGCAACCTCTTCTAAAGACATGAATGCTAACTAGGGCAAACAACCTCCCAGTCCTAGGTCACATACGTAATTTCTCTCTGAGTCTCAAGGGATTCAGCTTTAGAGCTCCTACTTCTCAGAGGAGTACCTCTGGGCTATAATCAGGATTGCAGAGCAGAGGCAGCCTCCAGTGACTGTCTGAGACAATAGAAATAAACAGCTGGGTGGGTGAGGAACAGGGCTGTCCTGCACAGTGAATGAAAGGAGAATGGTGACTGTAACTCCTCATTGCTACTGCCCAGCATGGGTGTCCAGCAACCCCATCATTTGATGCAGTCACTTCCAGCTGAGGGAGGTCAGAAAAACCTGAGTGTGTCTCCAAGGCTGATTAAGTCTGATATGATCTAATGGCCAGAGATATTCTCACACAGGTGAGCTTTAGCTGAATTGAATCCCAAAACCAGACTTCAGCACTACAATCGGATAAGATTGGCAAAAGATGCCTGCATTTTTTCATCTGGCTGGGATGTGAGTGCTGCATCTGTGACTTGAAATAACTGGATGAAAAGACTAATTAAAGCATGCTTTTCTGTTAGCTAAATAGTAGCTTGGTGAAGCTGAGTCTCTAAACAAACCTGACAGATTTTTATGTACTTCCACAAGGAGGAATTTTAACATATGCGCCTAACTGGCTTCATCTTTGGTAACCCATGAAAAATGATAGGTGGATGGTTAACGTTTGGTGCCAGAATCAACATTCTTTCTTTTCCTAGAAGCTGAAGATTTAAAGATTTTCCCATCAAAAGGATTTATGCAAGGATTTATGGATCCTGAAAAAGTTGGCTTAACCTGTATTATTCCACTCTCTTTTGGAAATTTTATTTTTAACTAACATTTTTTAATATAAAAATAGTGAACACTCTTTCATGAAGTCCAAGAGACCACATTGTGAGTGTGCTCATTATGCTTTCCTTTATTTAATACTTTTGGAAGTCTTGTCAAAATACTCATCAGTGGAAAAGCTGCTAATTGGCACAGACTCTGTACACTACTAGTAATACATTGATCAGTAATGAAATGCACTAAATCCACACATGCAGAGCTCTAGAATTTGTTATTCAAATTAGTTTCTTTTCTCTGGCAGCTGTATCTGCTTTTCCTCACCTTAACAACAATGCCCCAGATATCATTACTTTTGATTTATTCTGGTGTTAATGACAACAGAATTATGTCTTTATCTATTTATTTACTGTTTTCTGGCTTGTTCTGAAACATTTGAAAGGGGGATAAACACTGTAAAAATCTTACAAATGGTAGTAGCAAGGAAACACGAGTCCACAATGGCAGTGACTTGTCATGCAAATTTTAATTGTGGTCAGAAGTTCATTAAAATATCAGTAATAAAAAAGAGAGGAGCTGAAGACAGAATATGAAAAAAAAAAAATAGACAAATACTCATCCAACTAGGATGTTGTCAGATCAGCTGGCCCTGCTGTAATTCACCTGAGGACACTTACAGGTCTGCCTGGAATAATTTCCAGGCTACTAGTGATTGTCTTTGAGAACACACAAGGGAATAGTGAAGTTCTGAGAGCCTGGAAAATGACAAATGCAGAGACTATCTTTAGAAATGGGGAAAAGAAGGAATTACAGAGGACTTACAGAGGAATCAACCTCAGTTCCTGGAAAAGTACTGGAACAATAATCAGCTAAACTATTTGTAAGCACTTGAAAGATAATAGAGGTAAGTAAGAGCCAACATGGATCTGTTGAGAATAAACCTCTCCAAAATAGCCTCACTTCTACTTATGACGGAGTAAGATGCCTTGTGGACAGAAGGCAGTCAATAGATGCCAGATATCTCTTGACTTGAGTCAGAATTTTGACAGTTTCTCACATAACATTCTCATAAGCAATTTTAAGAAATATGGTCTTAGTAAACTATAGTAAGATCAGTGCAAGGCCAAAGCAAAATGGTAAGTAGGATTGCTATTTGTCTTAGAGCCAGTGTAGGGGTTTGGATAGGGATTGATATTATTCTTTTTATGGATAACAGTAAATTGGGATAACCCTCAAGCACACTAGAAGGCACACTAGAAGTACAATCCTCAGACTGGAAACATAGTCCAAAAAATGGGAGGTAGATTAGTAAACATACTCAGGGATATAGAATGGTCTGTGCAAATAATCTGATCAACAGGTTGGATAGTAATTCTTCAGGAAAACCCCAGAGGGTTATAATACATCACAAAGCCTGAATGAAACGATTTCATGTGGCTGGGGAAAGAGGCAAATACTGTTCTGAGATGTATAAACAGAAATTTCATCTGTAAGGTATGCCTGCTCAATATGATAAGACCACAGCAGGAGCACAGTGTTGTGTTTTCAAGGTCTTTATTCAAGGGATGTATAGACTATTTGGAAAAAGTACAAAGAAGAATGATCAGAGGTCTAGAATGTATGATCTATGGAAAAAAATATGCCAAAGGAATTTAGAGTGTTTAGACTGGAGAAGGGGTGGCTGGAGGGAGTGATAACACTCTATAAATATGTAAAAGGTAATAAATAGAAACAAATGTTCTGTCTTTAGCAGGCAGAGATTGTAGGCACTGTAGCTCAGACCCAAATGACAAAACCCTGTCAATGAGCAGAGCAAAGACTGGAGCAGGCTGTCCAAGGACATTGCATACTTTCTGTCGCTGGATGTTTTGAAGATCAACATTAGACAATCATCTGCCAAGAATGGTTTGGATATAGCCAGTCTTCTTGTGGAGTAGGAGTTGGTGACTCCAGGAGGTTTCTTTCCCTCTGTTTTCTATGACTTATGATAAATATAATCTGACAATAAAACGTTGTATTTTGGTCCTTTAAATTCAGTATGTGGACATACAGTTTCCTTCTAAAACTAGACATTTTTATAGTATAATGTTGCTAAAGAGACATTTCAGGCAAGGAAAACGACACAGTTGAAAACAACCAAAATTTCTTCAGTACCTGCTGTGTTACACTTACAAAGAAAACAAAATGTTCTCAAACTAAAAAGTCCAGCACATAGTTTGGTTAGTGCATTTGGATGTGGCTTTCAATGAGAAGTTACGTAGCACATACTTACTGTATTGGACTTGTTGGACTGCATTGTTGAGGCAGTGCCCTGTAGTAAAGACTCATTACCCCAAGATCATAAACCACCACAAATGATGAGAAGCAATATTAGATGGAAACCTTTGACTCAATTTTTCACTCAATTTTTAAACCACATTTTTATAGGTACCTCAGTACACAATACAATTATTAATGACTATTACATCTTTTGCTGCCTTTGTAAGTTTTTAGTGAAATTTATAATGCAACACAACACATCAGCGCAACTGCAGCATGCAGCTTTTCATGAGGGGTCAGTGTCCAGGTAGCAGAGGATGTGCTGGGACCTGTATCCCTGAAGTGTCTGAGCTGGTGTTCCTGAGCCCTGTGGCAGCAGTGGGAGACAAAGGTCCCTGTCTGCCCACCTGACCTGCTGCCTAGGGAACTTGTATCTGAGGTGTTCCAGAGAGACTGATGAGGCTTATTCAGCCCTGGGCGTGCTGCCTCTTGCTGCTTTTCCACAGGGGAAGCAACAGTATTGTCAGGAGCAACCTGAAGCATATCAGGCATTACGGCAAAGCTCCAGAGGTGATGGTCAAGGTTAAGGGCACCCAGGTGGTGTCCTCTCAATCTTTGAGATGATGGTGTAGGATTCAAGGAGGACTAAATGGATCCTGCAAGTAAACAGCTGTTTTCACTGCTGGTTTTAACGAGGATTCAGCTTTTAGGTCCCTGGGACCTCCTTTGAGGGTGAAGGATTGTTTGGAACAGATGAGTTTCACATGATTAAGTGAAATAGGCTGGCCACCTTGGTGAGGAGACCTTTAAACTAAGAGTGATGGGGAAAGGAGTGATAAACAATGAAGTGAGGAAGTGGTGGACTGTTTGGAGTGGGGGGTGATATGAATGTGGTAGGGCAGAAACAATCCAGGAGGTTTCTAGTTTGCATTGATAACAACACTCTGACACATGTGATCAAGGAACCAACAAGAGTACAGGCTCTGCTGGACATACTTGCAAACAAGGAGCAACTGCTTGGGAATGTGAAAGCTGAGGGTAGCTTTGGCTGCAGTGAAAACTGCACAAGACAAAAAGCAGAATCACAGACCTGAACTTAGGAGGCCAGACTTTGACCTGTTCAGGTACCTGCTTGGAAAAATCCTATGGGAATTAGTCTTAGAGAGAAGAGTGGTCCTGGAGAGTGGCTTGATATTCAAGGATTATCTTCTTCAAGATCAAAGAAGTTCCATTCTCATGTACCAGAAGTTAAGCAAAGGTAGCAGATGGCCTGTATGGCTGAGCAAGATGTTCCTGGTAAAACTCAGACACAAAAAGATGTGGAAGCAAGGGCAGAAAGTGATATGGAGACACTGTTTAAACAGGGAGAGAGCTAGAAAAGACAAATGCCATCTGGATTGCATACAGTGAGGGGTGTGAAGGGCAAGAATAACTTCTACAGGTAAGTCAGCCACGAAAGAAAGATGAGGTAAGTTTGAATGGGGCAGGGGAACTTCTGACAAGGGTCTGGAAAAGTATTCTTTTGGCTTCAGTCTTTACTGGTAGGACAGGCCTTCAGGAGTCCCAGACCTCTGAGACCAGGGAAATGTTTAGAGCAATGGAGACTTATCATTGGTGGAGAAAAATCTTAAGAAACACTTTAACTGAACGTACACATCTATGAAACCTGATGGTAAACTCTGAGTGCTGAGGGAGCTAGCTGATGCCACTGTGAGGCTACTCTTGATTATCTTTGAAAAGTTATGGCAGTCAGGGAAGATTCCCAAGGGTTGGTAAAAGGCAAATGTCACCCTTATTTTCAAGTAGGGAAAGAAAGAGAACCTGGGGAACCACAAACCTTACTTCAAACCCCAGTAAAGTCCATGGAGCAAAACCACCTTGAAAACATTTCTAAGCACATAGAGAACAAGAAGGCGATTTGGAGTAGTCAGAACAGATTTACAGACCTGATACCTGTCTTCCTTTGACAATTAATAGCCTTGTGATAGTCCAAACTCTTGACAAACTGCATTCCCGGCTAGAAAAATACATCATGCCATTGTTTAAACTATCTCGAATCCCTTTAGATTACAATAGCCACATTTACAAATAGTATAGCCAGGGGGTTCCTTTTCACCTTTGCCTACAATTAAGATGTCACATTGATAGCAGTTTGTTAGTCAGGCTAATGCTATCAAAATCACATCACCAAAGTCTGTGGCGGTGATTTTCTTTCTCTGTTCTCTGAAGTTGGACTACAGATACATAGCTGGCTAGATGCCCACATGTAGGATAAGGAAAAGAAAAAAAAACCCAGAAAAACAAAACCAAAAATAAAACAACAACAACAACAAACCCAGAAAACAGTTTCATCAGTCTGAAGTAATTATACAGTTATCTAGGGAATGAGAAGGTAAACTTGAGCTAGTAATAACTAATTGACCTTAATTCATTAACCAATGCATTGAATAGTGCATGCAGAATCACTGTAGTTGTTTGTCTCCTAGGTTGCAGAAATCCAGTCAGCCACCAAATCAGTGAAATGCTTAGGAATGTGCCAGTTTCCATCACTCCTAGATGCCTAAGCATGAAAGTATAATCTTGCACTTAGCCCATGAGGATCAGAGCAAAAAGGTAAGCAAAGTAAATGATTGACAATGATTTCAAAGTGACAACGTTTTGCGAAATAGTATGTCTGGATAAATAGGATATTTTCAAGGAGGAATGCCAGTTTTGCTGCTGACCTGCTGGGTAGTTTTCAGGAGGTCCTTTCAGTTCTCTGTGATATATTTATACCATCTGCACGTGAGGATTAAAATGTCTCTTCAGAGTGCTTTAAGATTGATGAGAGCTGTAAAAGATGATTTTCACAGTACTTACCCACAAAAGAAACATTGAAGTCAAAAAAAGATGCCTCAAGCTTCCAGTGATGCCATGTTAATCAAGGGTTTATTCCAGACATCACTTGTTCCACGGTTTCATAAAAAATTAAATGTACCAGACAGCTGAGTGTACTGACCCTGTGCAAATAGGTATTTTGCTTGAAGAACTAGGAAAATCGATCATTGCTTGATATTTGTTTAGTAATATAAAGTTATAAAAATATACACAGCCTTCTAGTAATTCATCCCAACAAAATCTGCCAGCTAGGCAGATCAGTGTTTACAGCAGCCTTTTCATTTCAAATTTTGGCCAGAACATGCTCTTGATATATCTTCAAAAGACAGATCCACACAGCTTAGCAGTTGAGTACGTTTAAAATCATATGGTACATACCATGAGGTGTTAAAACTTACTAAGCAGATGCTTGGTGGGTATCAACTTGTAAGCAACAACATTTCACACTTGAGAAATACCTTAATGCTGTTTAAAAGTGTTCATTTAATAGAAAGAAACTTTATTTAAGAGTCATGGAAAAAATATTTGTTAATACCACAATGATGGCCCCAAAACAATAAGGTACTTAAACAAGGTACTGTGCTCCAGCCACAGATTTATGCTAATCACTAAAAGAAACTCTCATCCACTAATGTCAGCCAGTGTGCTCACACATTAGCTGACTGGACTGGAGAGCAGCTGCAAAGTTTTGTTTCTGTACAGCTGTATCCAGTCTTTCTGGATAACTGCTCTGATTTATAAAGGGTAGCTCTTCCTTATTAATCTGCTGCTAGGTTATATTATTCTAGACAGTTTGCTTTTTCAGTTCTCCCACTGTACTAGTGCAGAAGTGACACAATGCACTTAAAATACTAGCAGTAGTTGAGTAACTGAACAGGTTTTACTTTAGACTAATAAAACCAAGATGCATTTAGCGTGTCCCTGGATAAATTAATACATGGTTTTATTATAAAGTAGTCATTCATCATAACAGAAGACTAAACTCAATGACCAAGCGAGCCCCATCCTGATCAAGGTTACTGTGAGTCAAGAATCAAGGCCAAAAATTTTAACAATTACGTAAAATGAGTGCATCTTTTTAAATAGTTCTCAAAATTCTCAAAATGTGTCTCAAAACCAGCATTTCGCATACCGTTGTTCCATCATTAATTCCAAGCAAAATGAACATCTATGACATTTAAGTCTTGCCAGTTACAGTTCATGCATGAAACGCTGGCCTATTTGTGATTTCAATAGGGGTAGGATTTCACCCCGTATTCCTGACACATTGTAACTCTATCCAAGGTATACCACAGAGTTGTCATGAAAAAATAAAATAAAAATTAAAAAAAAAGACAGGGAAAAAAAAAAAAGTTTTTTGCATTAAAACTGTGTTTCTGTTTTCTAAATTTTCCTGTTAAGTTAGGATATTTCTGTTGGTATTTGCTGAAGTACACATAAAACTGATTAATAGAAAGAATGGTTATTTTAAAAATCTAGCTCTAATCGGAAGATATCACTTCATATTATTTGGCTGACATTTCAGCAGCAAATAGTGAAGTTTCTGTAATGGAGAAAGAGTGTCAAATGTGTGCTTTGCAGACTTGTCAACAAAAAAGATTTTACTAATCTTATTATGATCAGACAATAATACTACATTTGGGCATAATGTTCTGAAGTGTCCAGTTTCTTTGTCTCTCACACAGGAGCTTCAGACCTTCAGAATACCATACAAATCATAAGAGCAGTGAAAACTAGAGGAAGAAATTTTCCAGGAATACAAGGTCGTGTGTAGGACACTTGATGGAGCAACGCAGCTCTTTACAGGAATAGGTGATAGATCTAAATGCCCTAATGTAGCAATGTGCAGAGACACTAGCTTGGGCATCAGAATTTGTAAAACTGTGTTAGGTGGTACTGAACAAAAACTAATCTGCCTGAGCAGGCAGGGCACAGCACCATCACCAGCACAGCCTGACTGTTTTGTTCTGGAGCTGCCAGATTGCTGCTAGTTTACAGGCTGCAGAGCCACAAGTCAAGCCTGGAGACATCTAGTTCAGTCAGGGGTCAGCTACAGCACCTTTTAGGATTGTATCCAAGCGGATTTTGCCTGTCTCCAAGGATGAAGACTCTGCAACCTCTCTGGGCAACCTGTTCCAGCGCTTGGTCACCTTCACATTAAAAAGCCCACCTTTTTCTACACCCAAATGGAATTTCCTATATTTCAGTTAGTTCCCAAGGCCCATTGTCTTGTCACTGGAAATCCCGTAGAAGACCTTAGCTCCACCTTTTTCAGTGCATCCCGCTATCACGTTCTCCAGCCTTCTCTCCTCCAAGCTGAACAGACACAGCTCTCTCTGCCTTTCCTCTTATGACATAAGTCTGCACAGCACTGTGCAGTACTCCATAGCATAGCTGTGAACTGAAGGAGATTTTTTAAATATCAGCTTACAAGAATCTTAATTTTGCAGCCACATACTTCCTGGTTTCTATGATCCACGTACAAGAATATTATAAATCCATTTTCCTAAAATACCAAGAGAACATTATGTGAAAAGGAAGTACAAGTTCAGGGCTCCTGTATCTAACAGACCAATACTGGGGGCCGCGCTGGAAGTCAGTGATTTCCTGAGAAATGTATGCCTGAAGCTGAGGATAAGATTTCATCTTGTGCACATCTGTAGACTCCTTAGTCTCATATGTAAGCAAGACTATTTTTTTCCTTAACTGATGTCCTGAGATCTCCTTTTCTCTTCACCTTCTTCTTTCATTCTCTGTATTATGGGGCTCTTTCTTCAAGTGACATCTGTCTGTGTCTTCTGGATAGAGTTCAGAGACTGGGAAAAGAACCAGCTATGCTGGTTGGTTAAATCTTTATTGTTTTCTCTCTTGGTTTCAAGTCGATGTTACGGAGGTCTTGAAACGCATTATAAGCGTATGTACTGTATGTGAATGAATGAGGCTGGATTGGCAGTTATCCAACAATGACTGTGCCCAAATGCAACTCTAACCCTAACCACTTCACTGAAATGCTGTAACAGGACAGCGTCCTGTTGGCACCACACTATGACTTAAAAAAATGTGAATCTGGTTTCAGCTCTTTGGGGATTTACAGTTCCTACCAGCCTTTAGTTGCTAGATGTCACAGCTTTTTTTGATGGTACTCATCCTAACCAAAATACTGTGCTTCTGTAGTACAGCATACTGCAGTTTTTTCTTATCTGCTCTGGGCCCCAAACGGGTGGACAGTAGCACTGAATTCCTGCAAAATTTCTATAGTTAACAGCTGGGTCCTTGCTGCCTTGTAGGGAGCCCTGATACAGAATTAAGAATGATGAAGAATGCTACATCGTAGGGCCAGCCAGATGCCAGGATATGAGCTTGTGCTTTGAGTTTATGCAGAGGACTGTGATGTATCTGGTGTGACAGCCCGGGCACAGCAGCCTTGTGGCAGATGTGAGGGATCTGTCATGCTGACCTTGCATATCTCAGGCTGCCCTTCAGAGGCAGGCGTGCCCGCTGAGTGTGTAACACACAGCCTGCCCAGTGAATTTAGAATGGACTGGAATTACCTTTTGAATTATGATTCATGAAACAAGGCTTCCTCATGGTCTCTGCACCAATAGCCTGGAGTTCTGCTTCCAGCCTGGCTCAAGTGTGCACAAAGCCTTTTCCCTGCTACCTCAGGCACTGTGCCATCCCGTAGTAATCATGTTTTCTTCTGTCTGCTGTCACCAAGCAAGGCTGAGCTGTTCTTTGAAAGATACACAATTCAGCTCTTAACATCAGAGAGCTCTCTGTATGTCAGTAGATTCTAATCCTACTTTGAAAAGTTGATCCTTTTTTCCCTTGGTTGCTGATATAGTTTTATTTGCACTTGTATTTATGCTTACATCACAGTCATAACTTACATATTTACAATTAATACATTTTACTTGCTCAAATAATTATTACGTTAAAGCAGTATAATAGTTTGTTTTCCATACCCATCCTCCAGGCTTACTATTTCTGTCACAAAAGGTATCGCTAAGATATTCAAGCATGATTTATATATTTGTTGAGAAGAGATTGGAAGATAACCCCAAATGAGTTTCACACAGGCTGCTAAACAAGTGACACATCTCCCTTTTTGATCAGGGCTGAAATAAAGCCATTGACAGAGGTATAGAAGCTTCCGAAGGCTGGTGCCATTCCTATGAGTCGTTCATGATATAAACACTTGTAAGGTTAATATTCTTGTGTATTTTTTATACATACATACACATATATACATATAGCTATTTATACGGACACAACCTGTATACATCCTCAGCATTAGTATGTTTTAATTGCTCTTGCATTAAATTGTTTGAAAACTGACTCTTTTCTTGACATAAAAAGACATAAATAGAAGTAGTCAGAGACGAGTAACAATATAGAAAGAAGTAATATGGATTTTAAATACACAATCCTGGAACTTTATAATAGGCAGATATGTTTTAAAAAGTCTCTGAAATCTGGGACTGGAAAGGCAGCAATTGGGCCTTGTGGGACTGTCATCACTATGCATAGGTTTCCCTTCCCTCTCTAGCACATGTGGTCCTAATTGCTGTGTTGGCGAGACTGTGAAGCTGGATTCTTCATGAACTGGCTGTAACATTGGCAGACATTTACTCATCCACTGCTAACAGTTTTTAATGGAAAATTTGTATCCATTCATGCTAGAAAAATGCTTAAGTTAAAACAGAGGAAAATTAAGGAGAGAGAACCAGATATCAGTAGCTTTTCCAGCTGCCAACAGTAGATATTCTACTACTTCATTAGCATTTATTATATGAAATTTGAAGACAAAACAGTGAATCTGATCAAAGATAAAAAAATATTTTGCAGAATTGCACATAGTTTTGACCATATTTCTTATTCTGTTACACTACAACTTGAGGGTTATACACCATGTGATTATAAATTCAAAAGTTGTTTATACCTGACTCAAACCTATGAGCAAGATAAAATAAACGTAATTTTATCTTTGCAGAAAGGCAGCTTCCACATAGGATGACTAAAGCACATATCCTTAGAGACATATAAGCCCTTCACTCCTGCTTGTTGCGCATAACATGCCGCAGTTTGACCAGCGGAATATTAATTCTCAGCTGCCACACTGACTTTGCAACCAGGAGTTTTCCTTCACTTCACAGCTCCAAACACTCTCCTGGTACTAGACAACTATTACCTCACCTCTGTTTAGGCAGATACAGCCACAAGGAGGTGGGAATTATGACAAGAAGTCAGAAATCTTCCAGGTCAGTTACTCACTGTGTTGTGAGAGATCACATTCAAATCTCTGAGATATCAGCTTGGAGCAGAAGCTCATGTTTTCTGGTTTGCAGAAGTTGAGTCTACAACCGAACATAACAGTAAGACTGGTATAAGGCAAGTAAGAGTAATTAAGACTGGTTCAGAAAATTCTGTGTTGGGTGAGGGGAAACACAAGAAACGTGTTAAAAAAGGGCAGATTGGGCTAAAAAGAATTCATGGCTGGAGCTCCTCAAGGATCAGTCTCCAGGAAAATATTATTTACACATTGTCAATATTGAACTTGACATAAGTAGTAAAAAAGGTCTAATGAAATTTGTCGATGACACAAGCATGGTCAAATACAGGCGCATACATGTATTAAAATTAAAGTAATAAAAATGGGATTAAATTTGACAGTAGAGAATTAGTGTATACACTTATAGACCTGAAGCAGAAAAGTTTTCTCACTTTTCCAGTGGTTCATCCATCAGCAAATGAAAAAAAGAAGAGAGGACCAAGGCCTATGAGCAAGTTGTACACTGGCTCAGCAGCACTGGTAATTTTCTATATTGGGGAAAGCTAAAGGATTCTAAATTCCATTCATCAATGCATTACTGGGAAAAATGGAGAAGTATCAATGCATTTGTGAAGAGAAAAAAAAGTCACGTTGGAAGATGTGTGAAAGAGGTGCTACTGAACTTCGCAATAGAGAGAAACTTTATTTACAAAAGGACAGTAAAAGAAGCTTGCTGTCTAACCTGGAAAAAGCAAAGTTTAGAAAGGGTATGATTGCTAGTTCTATATACATCAGGTGCACAAATTCCACTGAAGAAAGAAACTATTTAAGTCAAAGGACAGCACTGGCAAATGAGTGTAAAATGGTAAATTAACACTTTTTGATTAATAGATAAAAAAGGCTTTTTGGCCATCAAAGCAGTGAGGTTCTGGAACTGTTCCTAGACATATAGTCTCTTGAGTAAAATAGCTTTAAAATGTAGCTTGACTGCTATATAAAACAAGTCAGAAGACGGAGTTGCCAGTTATGTCAAGGTACTCAGTTCAATGATCCAAAGTCTGCAGCCTTGGGAGCAGAGTGTGAACCTGAAACTTGGTTGCTCACATCTTCTCAGCATCCTTTGCCATCAATACTCAATCACACTGTATTTGTTCCCACAACTACTAATTGTGTAAATGTCAAGCTGTTATCCATTAATGGTCTGTAGTTATTTCACATCATGTTCTGACATGTGCTCTGGCCTCTTTATAAGATTAGACCATGCAGTCAAACTGGAAAAAATGTGCATGTGTAGTGGGCTTAAGCATTCAACTTCTTTAAATAATCTGGTCCAAAGCAAGTTGTCGAAGATAACGTGGGAAGTCTGTTGTAGAGTAGGAAATCAAGTCTAAACCTAATGGTCATCTTCCTGTGGGAATACATTAGGGGCTTAGAAGAATTAAGTTCAAAACTGTTTGTAAGGGCTGTCTTACATCTTGGATGAGAAATGTTGTCCTAGGTTTGAAAAATCTTTTAACAATATTGTTACAAACAGATTTAGTTCCCATTTCAATGAACTGATGTTTCCCAACAAAATACACTTTGTTGAAATTTTTCCAAACAGCTTTTACCCCAACATCCTAACCACTGGGGTGTTGGCTGTTTTGGAGAACAAGCAAGACTGTGTCTTGCATTTTAAATTAAATATTTCAAAAGATGTCATTTTTATTCTAATATAAAATGAAACCAAATGTTCAAACTTTGCCATTTTTCTTAAAACAGTATTTTTATTTTCCATCCAGGAACATTCCAGCTGCCATTTGATTCACTAGGACATGTTTCTTATGAGTAGATGAAATGAAGTACATTACAAAATTCTCGGCAAAGCTGGTATCAGTATTTCTAAAGCATCTTTGTGTCTGAGGCACAACATTAGCTTCTTAGTAAAAATGAATGGTCACTTATGGTAAATAAAAAGCAGTATTTGGTACTGACATTTCTTTTTAAAATCTATTATTCCTTTCAGCCACAATTACTTTTCCAAGGATCAAATCTAAACATAAAAAGATGGAACCATAAAAAAAAGTATTTAGAACTCACAGAGGGATATATTTTCTGATTTCTCTGTCTCTCTTCATTTGTACCAGTGGCTTTTGTCTGCTTATGCACTTATTTTCAATCATCAGGTTTGGTTTGGTTTTGGTTTGGTTTTTTGTTGGTTTTGTTTTTGCCAAAAGGTGAAATGAAAGCATATTTAGTAATAAAATAATCTCAGCAGTGCCTAAGTAGAAAGCTATAGAAACACTGAGTGCTGTGCTCTGTGAATATCAATGTCCACTGTGAATATCAATGTCCTCTGAGCTGCCAACAGGTAAAACTTGGACAAAGTGTAAGAAGAAAACCATATCCTACTCTATGCATTAGCAATTTTTACAGTGAACCCTGGGAAACCAAATGTGCACTTTGAGGTCTGGTTTCTTGAACCATGAGGATTTAATCCTTCATTTCTAATGACAGGTCTAGCCTTCATATGAAATGCTTTCCTAGATACCAAATTTAGTTAAGGATCTTTTTACTTTGAGATATTGTCCATATCTGTCAACTCAATCATTAGAAATCATGCAACCACTACACTGTCATTTTGCTGCCTGCAACAAGCCATTTTGCCTTAATCAAAATCACATAATTATGGCATGATAGCTCTACAAGGAAGCTGTTATGTGACTACCCAACAGTGCATATCTGTGATTTTGAAATATTTAGCATGGTTAAATTTCTTTTCAACATAATCTTAATTTCTAATACTCTGACTGTAATAGTATGCTTTATTTCTACATTTTCCTCTGTGCATTTTACCCTCTAATATTTGATGTATGCATTCACCCTCAACTCTTGATTTTGAACATCTGGCTATGAAATGGTAGATAGGAGGTAGTATTGCATCTAGGAGCTCAGGAAGGGATATTGTGCCAGTGAAATTCTCTGTACAACCATTTTCAGCTCAAGAGGCATCTGCCACCTTCTGCCACTGCAGTCATTCCTTTCAGTGGGCCTTGGTGACAGTGCTGAGTCATTAGGCACATGCCTTTTTCCGTCTGTTTTGGAAGCTTAATGCTTAAAGGGAAGCAACAAAAAAATAGTGCCTGTGCTTCAAGTCCATGGCTGAACTTGAAAAGTTTGAAAGCCTGTCAGTGTTGTGTCTCGTTACATTTAACATATCAGCTCAGAAAGAGATGAGGCTGCCCAAAGAAATACACCTCTCTGACATGTTTCTGGGTCTTGACAGTAGGAAATATATATGCACAAGTAACATGGCTGACAAAATCCCATAAGAAAGGTGACCTTTCTAGACCCCACTACGGGTGACATACATCATGTAATACCTACAGCATTACAGCATTACAGTATTACAGCATTATGCTGGAAAAAAAAAGCCAAAAGCAAAGCCCCTTAGCACATATAGTCACTGTCCATCTAAAGGAAATTATGAAGAAACCTACAAACCACTAACCTACATTGTTCAGTCTTGGTAACGCTGCTGTGGAGTCTTCAGTGATACGCAAAGGCCATGTATCATACTTTATGATGCAGATAACCTCATTTTCTGCTTCAGCACAGCAACCCCACAGAGGTACAAAGCATCCTCATGGAAGAGTAAAAATGACTGAAAAAATACCTTCAGTCATAACAGCTCTGATGGAAACTTCCAAAGTAATCTTCCTCTTCTCTTTCTCCTTGTTGAAATCACCGTGATCATCAAGCTTCGTAACTGACTTTCCAAAATATGGCATAGCCATGGAATGTAATTGGCTATGCTGTAAAAAATGGGAAAAGGCTGTGGTTAAAAGAGAGTCTTGATAGTCTTCATGAGATAGCATCAACTGGAAGCTAATGCTCACAACTTCCAAGCTCACAACTTGGCCTTGCAGGGAGCTGAATATCTTTGTTAGTGCAATAGTGGTGCTGAGTAAATTATACAGTGAATTGGTAGCACTGCCTAGTATTAAGGGTGCAAACATTTCCTGTTATAAGGCCTAGTTGTTTATACTTTTGCCAAACTGACTGTTTAGGTTGAAATTTTCCATACATGGCATTTACCTTATGGAGAAATCTTTTGGAAAATTTCAGCCAAAATGTTTCTGCCATGAAGCAAGAGAAAAACATGCTATTTTTTTCCGTTAAAAAAATAATCCTGTAACCTTTACTTTGGCGGCTCTTGTGCCCTCCTCATATGTTGGAGCAGGAATTTAACATCTGGCAAAAGGGATGTGTCATGGATGTGCTTTTTGCTATCCATACGAGAAACCACTCCTAATGAAAATCTTGGAAAAGTCCAATTTGTATGAACTCACTAGAAGTTTGCTAAAGCTTGACCACAAAATTCCCAAAAGTTTTTGTTCTTACTGAGCATATTCAAAATCCAGCCCTCCCTCCCCTGCGTCTTTCTGAAGATCTCTGTCTATATGTCACTCCCACAAAACAATAGGCTGTGCTGCTTCTCTTATTTTAATTTTTCATTCACAAACCTCAGCATGTGACTGTGCCGTCATCCCATTAATACGTGGAGGATTCTAGGCTTTTCTTAACATGGTTATTTCCAGGTAGGGATGGGACCAGTCATCAGAAGGGAGAGAAAGAAGCTCTGTCTTCTGCAGCTTGCATGATTCAGCTGCTGACACTGAGCATGAATCCAAGGAGAAGCAAAGGCACATAGGACAGAAACTGAAAATAGGCCACCACAGAAATGCAAGTGGAATACACAAGAAAGGTGGATGAACAGCGCAGACTTGTAGAAGATGGGAACTGCTATGGCTTAAACCCAGCTGGTAACTAAACACTACGCAGCCACTCCCTTACGCCCTTCCTTTTCCGCTCCCCATGCCTTCCTGGACAGGATAGGGAGGAGAATCGAATGTAAAACCCACAGGTTGAGATAAGAACAGTTTAATAACTAAAGTACAATATAGTATTACTATGACTACTACTAATGATAAGGAAAATAACAAGGAGAGAGGACATGAAACTATATTACTGCCCAACCTGAGCAGTGATTGGTCCCTTCTGGGTATCTCCCTCCAGTTTATATACTGGGCATGACGTGCTGTGGTATAAAATATCCATTTGGCTAGTTTGGGTTGAAGCCTTGGTCAAGCTAGTTTCTGTTTCCTCCCAGCTTCTTGTGCCCCTACTCACTGGCAGAACATGAGAGACTGAAAAGTCCTCAATCAGGGTAAGTGCTGTTGAACAACAACTGAAACATTGGTGTGTTACCAGCATTGTTCTCAGGGTAAAGCCAAAACACAGCACTGCACCAGCTGCTAGGATGAAAATTAATTCTATCCCAGCAGAAACCAGGACAGGAGCTCAGACTGGCTGCTTAAAATCTATGGCTTGAAACCAAGGAAAGAAATCTAGACGCAAAACAAAATCAATGTGAAATACAGGGTAAAGACTGGATAGCAACATTGCATTTCCTGTAACTAAAAATTAGCAGGACAATTTGAAGAATGTTTGCATTAAGGCCCAGGAGGCTATAAACAGTAATATTTAGATGAAAATATTATCAAAGGATCAGGGAAAATAATATTTCTGAAGAGAAAACAACTCCTTTAGTATCAAGTCTCCTTTTCAGCATGAATAAGAGGTCTTACAATGGTCTGCCAGAGCCACTGCCATTGTACGTCATGTTTCTGTACTGCTGGTCAACACTTAGAAAAGCAATTATTATCATTATCACTTGCTTCATTAGCTCAAGCATCAAAATTAGGGGCAGACTTACAGGTGACAGGGAAATATTATCCATGGAACTTGGATATGATAGATACAGTGGGATACAAATCAGGAATATAGCTTCCTAGACTGCTCATTATTGAATTTTTGTCTCAGAGTTGTTGAGGTACAAAAGGACCTCTGGAAGTCTTCTGGTCCAAATCCCCTGCGCAGTCAGAGCCACCTAAATCCAGTTACTCAAGCTCATATCCAGACAGCTTTGAATATCTTCAGACATGGAGAATCTATGACCTCTCTGGGCAGCCTGTGTCAGTGTTTAGTCACCCTTCCAGTAAAAAAGTGTTTCTTGATGTTCAGAGGGAACCTCCTGCATTTTAGTTTATTCCCATTGCTTCTTACCCTGTCACCAGGCACCACTGAAAAGAGCCTGGCTCCAATGTCTGTACATCCTTTCTTCCTGTAATGTATTCATATTAATCAATAAGATTGCCCTCATACATATGGAAAGAACTGTTCTTATCTATAAATTAAACCAGAAAGGAAAAGCATATGTATAAATAGAATACTTTATATGCTCTTCCCTTTAAATATTTTGATTTTTTTGATCATTCAGGTGAATGAATTTTAAATGTTAATAACGTTGTCATACTTTGGTAGCTTTGGGGAGCAAAAGAAAATATATCTATTTTGCAGATTCAAACTAGCTATAGTTTTTTCTTCTTAAATTTTACTATGGCTTTTAAACAAACGTTTAAAGGAGGAGAGATGAATTTTCTTAAAATTATGTTTCAAAACCCCTTTATGTTCAGTGTTTACTTCAACATTTTTAACAAACATATTGCAAACTAGCTTTCTGCCTGCATTTTGGTTTTTTTAGTGTCCAAGCAAGCAAAGTAACAAATAGTGAGAAGCCAAATGGAAATGTTATCGCATCCTAAAAAGCTGGGTTATGCTGCAGGTGTCTGCTTTCTAGAATACCTGTAGTTGCCACATAAGTGCTTAAGCATGATATTCTTAAATCATATACTGAAATATTATAAATTACACTTGCAAATGACCATTACTGTGTAGACCCTGAAAACCATTCCTGACTGAACTAAAAATACTTTAACACTTGATTTGCTGCCAAAAGGGACTGTAAAGAGGTGTGGTCACAAAGCATTCTAAATGCAAAGCAGGCACTGCTCCAGCCTGTGTTGCCACCATTGGATTTATTTTCTGTTACACCTTAAAATAGTACCTACAAATCGTACCTGGTAGCCTAAACTTTCCTATGAACCTCTCCATTTTGCATAATGCTATTTAACCATGAACTTGTTTTCTACTGCTTCCAAGTGACATTAAATTCTCTCCAGATTTGAACTTCATATTATTTTTTCTTGTCTGTATCACAATGACTAACCCTGAAAACCTAGCTCTCCTATGGCAGTTCCTGGTCTGTGATTGGATTCACCAGTAAGTGGCCAAAGAAACTCAAGACAAGTTATAAGGTTTTTCTCACACAGATAGAGCAACTGAGAACCTGGATCTTGGAACTGGCAGGGCTAAATTGTAAAAAAAGCTGACACGAGGATGAGCGCGCATCATCCTCTAGCCTTATCCTCCAGGCAGCCAGATGCTGATTTTAAACTTAGTGTATGCTAAAAAGCACCATGAAAAATAGACAAATATGTGTTATCTCTCCTAACACCAACCACAGACAGGCATTTTGAATCCTTCTTCCTCTGTTGATGCATTTTGTTACAGTACTCCTCAATCTAATCTAAGAGAGAGATTTTAATGATCTTTCAACAGAAATTCAAACTAAGAATAAAACAGAAGCAGGGAAGGAAATAACCACTCCTCCTTGGTTGCACATGCTGTGCCAGCACTCTATCAGGCTACTTGAGAGGTGGAAATCTGTAACATTCTGCCTTAATAGTTGAGTGATAACCAGGACCTGTTTGGCAAGAAATGTTGAAATGGCTTCTGCCACAGGGATTACAGGCTTTCATAAATTTATCAGTAGCTGCTTGGTTTCACTGGATCCCACTGGGATTAATTCAGTAGCCAAATGTTGAAATGAAAGAGTACTATGAAAAGTGTTTGATTAGCTGTGAGAGCAGATAACTTAATCCAGTCACAGAAAGTCTTCTACACTGCTTTTCTTGTGCTAACCATACCTTTCTCATCTTTCATATAGCTTGTCCAGTTGTAATTCCTGTATGTGTATCTGGACAGTAAGCCAGCTTTAATTGTGTTCTGGTTAGCAGACTGAACAGGAAGTGTCTATGTTACAGATACACATAGTCATCATGAATTCTGCTTGTCTCTTTGTGGGAAATAAAGCTCACTGTGCACTGGAAAGAATTTATACACAATAGCGCAGCACTGGCTTTGTTGACCCAGCTCTCCTTCCTGAGAGGAAACACGTGTCAGTACAACCACACACCAGTGTATCTGAACAGCTTCTGGACCAAAGATGGCTTGGACACACTAGCCGAAGCTCTGGAAGAGCCGGTCTGTGCTTCTCTGCACCTGAGTATAGATGTTCCCTAACTCCCAGCTTCAGAATAATTGGATTTTAGTGACTGCGGAAATAGTAAATTTTCTATTATTCTCTGCTACTCAGTCAAGCAGGTTTGGTTTCTGTTCCAGGTATCCATCTCAATAGGCACAGATATCCAGCTGCAGAATATGTATCTTCGAGTCAATAGTAAAAAATGTTTCAGTTGTCAACAAGGAGTCATAACAATAATTAAGGTTCAAACCCTTTTAATGACTTATGCTTAGGGTAATCTCATGCATCTTCTTCACAGTTACTTCAATATTTTACTTCTCTTGGCCATTTGAAGTTTCCAATTAGATGTTATCTATAGGTGGGCTTTGATGGCAAAGCCATGTGGAAGCTCTTTAGGTTCATATGTGACTGAGGAAAAACAATTCCCTCTCTAAGGAAATGAAGGGTAGGATGCTGGAGAAAAAGCTACTGGAGAAAAGGTTACTTTGACTGTCAGGGTGATGGCTGGTATTAGCCAGTATATCATGATAACTCATTTAAACTGTATTTCTTACCCACTTTGATTTCTAAAAGATTTGTGCTCTGGAGTGGGCACACTTGGTGTTCAAGGATATTGTGAAATATGCCAGTAAACCAGGCATAGAGCCGTAAACTGAACTAGAGGATGGATGCTCAGTAAGGGAGCATTCCTCCTCCTCTGGCTTGTGAAAGGAAAAAGGGATCCCAATGAAAAATCAGCATGAGATCACAGTGTCAAAGCCTGAATTCATAAGCAAACCTAATTCTGTTTCTCATAGTTCTTAACTTCTTGGCTTTGCAACAATACTCTTTTGAAGTTTGAATACGTGAGTAGTGCACATGTGGGATGTACATATTTGCCACGAGTCATCATGAATACATATCATTTAAACCGTTAGAATAATCATGAAGAAATATGTGTAGCTGTGTTAGTGTTCAGTATACATACCAATGAGTACATGTGGTTTTACAATATTTACAAAGTAGATGCCATTGTTGTTACATAAACCAGAAACAGTCTGCATCTGTAATGTTACTTGTATACATTTAATACAACCTGGGGCTTAGTGGTGCTCTCTGTAAAAACAACCCTGTTTTAAATCCATCTATTTACATTCTGGAAAGTATTAAAATTATTTCAACTAAAGAGTGGAGTTAAATTGCTCCATTGGTTATGAGGGACAAATATTGCCAGCTCAAATCCTTGGCAACTCAGCTAAGGTTGAAATACCAATATGAACCACGGGCATACATTTCATCTTCCTCAGGACACTGGTGAAGAGGAAAGACTGAAAAGTTCTCTTGAGAGTGGCTTTATAAAGTCCTTCTTTTAAAAAAAGAAACCAATATAAAACCTATGTTGATGTCACAACCAAAGGGATTGATGAATAAGCAGTTTGGGATCATCAGTCATTTTCCTAGATCTTTTGAAATGCCAATGCAAAACTGCATGAATAATATAATAAAAAACATTCTTTAGTCTAAAGGGTAGTGGCTAGCATTAGATCTTTTTGCTGCTGTCAAGTGTTGTCAAGTAGATATTAAATGAGAGGTACATCATAACAGTGACTACAGGGTGTCAGTCTTCAGACAAGGAACTAGTTGCTGAGAGCTGTTACTACTTTAGTTAACACTTAAGTTATGAGGAAGACTCCCTTTGTCTTCTGCTTCTCCTGAAGAAGAGAAGATGAATACACAACTTCACTAAAACCCAAATGGATTGGATGCAACATAATTTCTCAGGTGTAGGATGAAACTAGTTAAAGCACACTTGAAAGAGCTCTGCTCTTCATTTAATTTAACACGCATGGTTCTGACTGAACTGCATTTGACACTGATTTCCTAAGCTGCTGCAATGAAAGATTTAGTGTGGAAATACACAGGTTTTTCGTTTTGTTTTTTTTTTTTTTTTTTTTTTTTTTTTTTCCCGCGGAACCTAAATACAGACAAGAACACTGTTTTCTCTAACTTTTCTTCCTTCCCAGTAGATGGTGGCTAATAATTTTTTTCAACCCTACAGAAAATATAAATTAAATTTTATTTTGCTTTCTGAGCTGTAATTCCTTGCAATCCTCCTACTGTGCCTATAACATGAAGTGACAAAATTTCCTTAAGAATTGGAAAATTATGGCAGAGCATCAATGACACTTTTTCATTAAGTTTGTGCTCTACCAGGAAACATAGAATGCCAGGCAGACTTTTGATGTTTCAAATGAAAGAAGTGGCACTAAATATTTAAAAATTAGAAGGCTCATTTCAGTGGATATATGTGTATTGCTTTTTTCTGAATTAGAAGTCAATTAAAATATCTACATTTTTAAAAAAGAATGATATTTAAAAAAATAAACAATGTCTAATAGTACTGGTATATAAGCAGAACTGTCAGGAAGTGCATAGATTTCAACGTGATGCTTTTATGTTTATGATTTGGTGAACTTTCCAATGAAATATGCTGACAGCAAACTGCATGGCTCATCTTCATGAGTACCTATAAGAAAAAAAATCATGGTTTTATAGTTCTTATAGTTTCTAGTCTTTCTAGAAGTAGAAAATGTGTTTCTAAAGAGGCATAAAGTTTCAAACTACAACAAATATAGAAACTAATTATTTTCTTTATTTCCAAATTGTGCTGGAAGGGCAAAGAGAAGGAAAAGAAAACACTGTGAAAATGTTCAGACTCTGGACTAGGCTCTCCAGAGAGAATTTCCTTCCTTAGCGGTATTCAAAACCCAACTAGACATGGCCCTTAGCAGCCTGGTCTGGCTGGGCATGCTTTAGGCAGGATGTTAGACAAGATGATCTACTTAAGTCTATTCCAATATGTGTTTTTATGGTTCTGGGGAAATATTACAATAGACGTCAGAAAAAAAAATCTTCTGATGAAAAAGATGTTTCATTGAAGTGTCACAACTTCTCTTATTGAGGTACTAAAGAGTATGGAACAGAGAAATGTCTTTTACAAATCAAGTATTGAGTGAAGACCCACTCTGTGTGCAATACGCTGAGGAGAGAAATTCCAGGTATCTTCCCCACAGTGAACATCATTCACCCCATCAGCTTTGAAACAAGATTTTAAGGCTAAAAGCATGGAGGCAAAAAGGCGTGGGAGGGCTACTACCTGGTTTAGGAACTTCATCTATAGGACTTCATATACAGTGAGCAAGAAATTGTCAACAACCTCTAGCTGCTGTTCTCCTTTTTTAACTTTCTTGCATTTCTTCCTGCTCAAGTGGCACCCCTGATTACGCTGAAGAATGATGAAGAGGAAAGGAGAAAAAAGAAGGGGTAGAAAAGAAAGTTCCAAAATAGCCACACAGGGTCTTCACTTTTTCTTCTTTTTCTCACTCACTGTTTCTGACGCCCCAAAGAGCTCTGCAAAAGACAAAGCAGAAATGAACTACAGAGGATATTCTCTCTTCCAGTCAAATAAAATAGCTCCTTTCCCTTGCACTTAAGTAAAGGAATATCATCTAAGTATAAGTTGATAAATCCTTGCAAAGAACAGAATGTACAATGAAGGGGAGAATATAGCTTTACAAATGGGATGGATATGAGCAGTCTCAAGCTGCCAAAGTCAGCAGAACTTACTGCAATACTCTACATGAGGGACTATCAAGTGTTCTGGCACTGTGGCGGACCATGGTAAAGCCAGGTTCTCTGGAAGGATGGGTGCTCCTGTTACAGTCAACTGGATCAACCCTTGAGCTCTTGAGTCAACAGAAAATCTTGAGAAAAAACTTATACAACTGTGCCCTTAAATTTATTGAACTGTATTGAACTTAATACAGCAAGACTGTATATTCTAAACATCTGTGGAGGGAAAATACACCTTAATCTGGTTTGGAAACTGATTCTGTGGACTGAGTTTTCTACAGCATTCTATCCCTCATTGTTGCTGTTAGACAATGTAAGGCTTGCTTAAAATGATCCTGTTATTGTATGGTGGAATTTTATATACAGCTCTGTTGAGAAACCAATTGAGTTTTACACAGTGAAGAACACATTCTTCCCATATTATTAATTCAGTCAAGATTTACTTTTATTTTTTAATTTCATTTTATTTTTAAAAGATGCAAATAAAGTGAAAACATTCCTCCTGGAAGCAGGGTCATATTTACTTTTTCAGATGAACATTAAATTAAACCATGAAATATACAGTTCTTAATCAAGAATTCTTGGATAATTGCATATTATTTTGGCATTTCAAATCAAGTTTATGCCTTAACATTTAATGGCCATTTTATTATATTTACACACTTGGAGTGTCCTAGAACTTTGTCACTGCATGACATATGGCACATATTTTTCATGTCTGTAACATTTTTTATGCTGTGGTTGTAATGTTTTTTTCTCCATATCAAACACAAAGCACTGATAATGAAAATTAAAAGCATAGGACAAATCTTTCATCAAGTTTCAGCAATTTATGGAGACCAAGTTGAAAGCAAACATAGGCAGAATTATGAAAAAGTAGCATTTTTATTGGAGCATTTAGAACTATTGAAGCCAACATTCTTTCACTTTGATGGAGGTGGATTCATTCCCTACTCTTATTTTAGTAAAAGATTTTTCATCCAGCAGTATTAAAATAGCTCCACACCTCACAAATCCTCTGCAGCACAATTCTCGCCCTCCTTCTCTTTCCTGGCATTAGAAGCGGACTGCTTTCTCTACCGATATTGGGATCTACTTAGAGGAAAAGGAAGGGAGACTTCATTCACTCCGTGATTTTCATTTGTGTTATCCCAAATGCTTATTCTGGTACTGATTTATACTAGCTGAGATGGGGGAAGGAAATGTTATAAATTATGCAAATACTAGTGCTTTAAAAATGTATAAAATGTGCATTGTGTTACACAGCAGACATCTCCCCATTGCCAGCTAATTGAAGCAGGGACGCATTGATATACTTATTGCTGCCATGAATGTGACCTTAGTCTAGTGTAGAGCTATCTTGGCTAGATGTGAATCCCTTAAGCTGCTGAGGGTGTTTCGGGAGACACAAAACAAACAGAGGTCAACAGATTTGTCCATTATTTTGGAGAGCTACCAGGTGCATCTCTAATTATGCTTAGAGTTTAAGCTTTGGAAAGCTTTGGATGTCTTAAAATTTAAATATGGTTTCAGTCATTCTTGCAGATTTTACATTTTCTGAATTTACTGATTAGTTGTGAATCAACTTGTTTTATGTGTTTACATCCACATAAGTGTAAGAGGGAAAAGTGCTAGATTGGGTACTGTTGCATGCAGGTTTTCTCTCTTTTAATCAACAGATTTCAAATGCGTGCTTGAGACTCTTGAACTTATACTTTGACATTGTCAGCAGAAAGAAAGGATTTCTTCACCAGCTTTCTTTCTGTCAAAGGCTATGTGAAAATGAAGTAGAAGAGGCACCACCTTTAGTATTTATGTATCCATGCAGCTACATAAAGCGTCTGATGTCAAGGTCTTCAAGTCTTAGTCTACTCCAGACATTTGACTCAGCTTCTTCCACCTCTCTTGAGTGCATCAGGCTGTGAGATTTTGTGTAGTGAAGTAGAACATTCTTGTAACTGCTCTGGTTTGCAGGAACTATTTGAAGAGTAACATAAGAAGATGTATGTAAGAAGATGTATTGTTCTCTTCTCTGGTACTTCAGATGTTTGTCTGGCAGGTTGTGCTCTAGGGATTCATCTCATTTACTTTAAGTGTCTACTGTGTCTACAAGTCTCTGTGTTACACTTTTGCCTTCTGTCAGGGCCCATTCCACATTCAGGAAAAAGAAATAGAGATCCTCTTTTTTAAATTACCTGGACTGTTGTTACAATACGCCTCAAAGGAAGACAGTGGCTATAGAGGCTTCAACCCTGTGGTTATCCTAAGGTTTGCCTCTGCCTTTTGTTTGCTCTGGCTTAGGTGTATCTGTAAAAAGTAGCAACGCACCACTCAGCCAAGAGTGTGACTAATATATAAACCAGACATTGCAGACTTCAAAAAATGTCAAGATGTGCCCAGCTCAGCATTCACTGACTTTGAAGACTAACAGAGTGTCTGTATGCACCAAGCGAAGCTCTAGCATTGCAGAGGGCAGTTTAGACAGAATTGTCCTCTGTAATGGTAAAGGTTGTCTGGCATGCAGTAAAACTTCTTTGTGACATAAGGAGGGGATGAACATTTAGGTCCTGAAGGTCAAAGAAAGATGTCACGCTAATTTTAGATGTGAAGGTAAAATGAATCAAATCTTCAAAGTGCCTATTTCTTGGTGTTACTTACAGGAAATTGATGATTTCTAGATGTAGACGTCTGAATTTATTCACATGAATCTGACTTTTGTGCAATGATGAATACTATTTAAAGCAGGTGTAAAAAGGTCACAGAAAAGCAGATCATTTTTTTCTCTTAGAATGAAATATAAGCTATTTGTGAACTTTTGGTTCATGAATATGTTCACAAACATAAGGGAGCATGTTCTTGAAAGGAGTTCAAAACTCTAGTAGTAGCTGGACCTATTTTTCCAAGTATGAGTGAGAAGTCTAACCTTGAACTAGTGATTAAAAGGGAGAGGAAGACAACAGCAGCAGTTTAAGGAATTTTTATTTTGTGAATCGTTTCTTCTTTGTTTTGCTTAGAATATATGAAATGTTTTATCTCAGGCCAAATGCAAAGTGATGTGTTGTATTAAACAATTTTAGTACATTTTTGTTTCATCAAGGATTATAAACAAAAAATATTTATAGTTTGATCCAATTTATTATTTTTTTATTCAACTGGCTATTAAACAGAAAAAGCATCAGTTTAAACACCCAAAAAGTCCTGATATTGATCTCATGCCAGAGTAAACCAAGAATTGCTCTAATAAAGTTATTTGAGTATGTTGGTATAAAATGTTGCTATATAAATGAAATCAGAATCAGGCCTCGATAACAGCCCTTATGTAGAAGAAAAATACTAAAACCTTATCTAGACAGGAGAAAATGAGCAGCAAATCTCATACCAAGAATATATTCCAATAGAATTTAACAGTTTCAGACAAGTGTCCATGTGAAAACATTATTTCAGAAATAAAAAAAGAAAAAAAAAGTTATTCAAGGTAAAATGATTTTACAGTCTTAATTACAAAGTCTCTTTTATGCTGAATTAATGTTCTTACAGAGAATCATTAAATACTAGTTGTTATGAAGTATTTACTTCAGACAGCTACCAGTTGAAGCAACCTTTATCTAGTGCACATTTCTTTCCTTTTCTATGGTGAGTGACCATCTTCCTTTTTCTATGTTCTCTTTACTTCTTTATATTATTTCCCTCTCCCTTGCTTGTTTTAGATTACTTTTACCTCTTAAACTTTCTTCTAATTCTACCTTGTAGGAAAAAAGTCTACATAATTTTTATTTCACATTTAGAGCAAATTGCACAGAAAAAGAATTAAAATCTGCTGAAAACAGACGAATAGGTAAATAGATTGCTTAGATATCTTCATGATTTGTAATGTTCGTCTCAAAAATATGAAGAAAAATAATAACATAGCTAGATAAATCAATGCTTTGTTTTGGAGGTTTTCACTGACATATGGTCCTTCAGAAAAAAAAAAAAAAAAGAAATTTAAATAGAAAACATAGTTCAGATGAAACAGATGGGGTGTAAAGTACAATATATTGTTTCTTTCTCTTTTGGATGATTGATCTCATAGCTGCGTCTTCCCCAGAATGGGGAGAACACAGAAAATCTCTATGATTATGTGCCCCTCATTGATGAAGTCTTTGAACCAATTTTAGATCAAATCATGTGTGTATAGGACTGTAAGAGTCTGAAAAACAAGACATAAATGAGTGACTAGTCGCTGAATAGAAGCATGAGAAAAGCTGTATGGATTCAGATTAAAGGTCTATTCTGCTTAGTACCCTGTCTCACCAGTGGCCTTAAAGCATAAACATGGTGGAAGAAGAACAGAGCAGTCACAAATAACATTTTTTAACGTATTCTGCTAGCCGCTAACTACTTTTATCATCCCTTGCACCTAATGTGTTTTGACTGTCTAGTAACCACAGTAGATCTGAAGTCCAAGTACTCAGATGATTTCCCCTGAATGTTCAAGGCCAGGTTGGATGAAGCC
>JBCJKH010059313.1:11577-22255 GCA_039877255.1 Loriculus beryllinus | reverse complement strand
CTGCCCCATCCCTGGCAGTGTTCAAGGCCAGGTTGGACACAGGGGCTTGGAGCAAGCTGCTCCAGTGGAAGGGGTTTGGAATTGGGTGTGCTTTAAGATCCCTTCCAATCCAATCTGGGATTCCGGTCTGGGATTCTGTTTACCCAAGTGACTGTTGCCCCTCTGTGTGTTTGCATGCAGAATAATTGGTATGCTTGTGAAACCCTTCCTAGAAATGAAGTCTATTGTCATGTGGCATTTACTGCATAGGAAAACCCGCTACTAAAATATCTGGTCACCTGAATTCAAGTTTCAAAAGCTTTTGGACTTCTAGTGAAGCTATCAATTGAACATTTAAATGGCATTTGGAATGGCAGGGTAAGCTGAGTCGGTTTGCCTGGCAGATGGGTTCTTGGGCCACGTCTCTGTTATCAGCAGAACCCTGTGAAAGACATCCTGTGAATGGGAGCCATTCCTTTCTGCTGGAATTGCCATGTTTTAATGCTCTGTTGAGTTCCAGGTGTCAATGACTTCACAAGGCAGCACAGATGGAAATAAATCGTGGCTTCCCTTCCTGCCTTTTGCTCTTGCAGGGTTTTTTTAGATAAGCAGTAGGTGACAGAACACAGTGGCGAGCAGAGAATAATCATTTATTAGAGATTAGCTTTGTTCTCAAATAACAGCCAGTACCTGGTGCTGTATGTGAGTCTTTAATTCCTCAAGTTGTCACTTAAGATATTTTTTGCATAATTTGCATGAATTAGGGCAGAAGTGTCTTTTAAGAATTGAGTTACAAATGTAGCTTGTGGACAAAAAGATGAGTATGGGTTAGTGATGGCTTTGGCAGTCCTGGAATAAGGGTTTGACTTGATGATCTTAAAGGTCTTTTTCCAATCTAGCTGATTCTATGATTATGTATGTCTTGATATTTTTGGACAAAGGGACTTGGGTTAGGATAATGGGGAAAGGATGGGCTGGGCTCTACTACACAGCTGAAACTGTGCAAGGTAGACTAAAGGAATTCTTAACTTCTTTTGACTTTGAGTAGAAACTGAATCTCTAGCAAATTTAGGCTACTCTTCAGAATACTCCATGAAATCATGAGTAAGGTTCACGAGCAGGAGGAACACTTTCTCCTTCTTTATTTCATGTATACTTTAAAAATTTAAAAATTATGCTCTCCCTCCAAAATAAATTTTATTTCAGAGGAACTGGACTAATGAAATGAATGTCACTGGGCAGGGACTGTGTGTATTGCCCTTAAATTTTATGCGCCAGTTACAAGTATATCTACAATATGAAGGGAGGAGAGAGAGCTAGTAGACTGGAAGAGCAGAACTACTTTCAGATCAATAGATGAGCTGACATTGAAGCTGGAGGACTGATAGAAGTAGTGGAAAGGATAGACGTAGTTGGCAGATTTCTGAAGACATTCAATAGCGACACTGAGATGGAGCTGATAAATCAATAGCTCTTTGGGCAGATTAGATTGATATTTTAAATGTATATGGAACTGTCCTAGCCAGGAAGACTGAACAGCCACTGAAGGAACAGATAAGCAGAAAAACATTAATTCATATTTCTGTACCATTTAATGTGGTTCTGAAAGGAAGTATGTAGAACGCCAAGCTGTTGTCTTGTTTGCAGCTGGGAGGTTGGATCAGATGTTAGGAGGAATCGTGTTTCTACCCTGGAATTTCTCAGGCTCATGGGAATTAAGTTTGCAATAATGAGTAAATTTCTCTTGTAGATAAAAAGGGTTTAACAGAGAGGTTGGCAGTTGACAGCAGGACGGGACTATTGTATAATGCTACTGGGAGTGGAGTGGGAGTTGGCCCAGTCCCATCATGTATATGATGTATATGGTCTGTGTGTGGGTGTTTTCAGGAGCACGAGAATGTAAACGAAGGCATTCTGGAAACTAGGCCATCAGCGAGACTTAGGATCTAAATTATGCCTTGCTGAAGACAAGTGGAGTTTTATCAATGATTTTAATGGGAGCAAAACTGGCCCTTTATACCCAAGGCTTTGTATTACTTTTGACCAATCAGACTGTTCCCTCATGCTCCCAATATATCAGCTGTCATAAATTAGAGACAAAAAGTTCTAAAGTGGTTTTAATCATCTTGGCATTCCTGGGGGGATTTGCAGCTTTTGCTGTGTGGAGCAGTGCTCCGCTCTCCCATGATGTCTCTCCTCTCAAAACTTCCTACAAGTTCAACTTGAAAGGTTTCTTGCAAGTGATACTGTTGTTGTGTTCACCAGATGTTGTGAAGCTAAATTAAAGGAGAGCTTGTACTAATGGAATTTCCTAGAAGTTTACAAGTGAATTATTATGGTTGGAAAACTTAGGCTATTTAATATATATTTCCACAGAGGCATGAAGGGAGGGCTGTGCTGAATAAAGTAAATGTCTAATGATGAGAGGGGAAGGATGTCCTTGGTTTGCACTCCCTTATTTTGAACTTGGTGGAAAATAGATCAGCCTAAAGATAGATCAGCCATTCATCTGTCCAGATTACATTAGCCAAAGTGGTTTGTCAAGGTACCTTTCCCTTTCTGGTCACTGGCCTGTTCAGCAAGGATCTGTTAACTGCTAAAACATTTCAAGACTAATTTTATTTATTTTTATTTAAATAATTCTATTAGAATTTTGTTAAAATGTAATCTATTTATTTATTTATTTGTGCTAGGAGGAAACCAATTCCATGACAGATAGGTTGGCATGATTTTGCCTTTAACTGCAAATACCACTTTATTGTATTTGCATGTAAATAGATGCCAGATACCTGTGTCAGATGAAGACAGTAGTTCAAAGTCATCTGCTTTCTGGAAAATAGAATAGCTCAGCAGGACTTGGAAGGCCTCTAACTTGAGCTATGTTTTATTCAGGGTTGATACAATTGGTCTTTGCAAGTTTAGAACCTCGAAGTTACACTGAAGGATGGCTGTCTCTCTGAGACCTCTTGGTGATTATTGTTTAATTGTGGCAAGGTGTAATAAACAGGAATAGGGAAAGGAGACCTGGCAACAGTGTAGGGCTACAAAAAGTGCTTTTGGGGCTGACAGAATGGATTTCTTCACTTGAGAAATCAATGCTTTAGTAAAAAGAAAAACGAACTGGGGTATCACTTTCTCTGCTAGGTATTTGTGATTGGACACTTCCTCCTCCTGACATGCACACTTGCTTCTACTTATGTGTACTGTGACTGCTTAAGTCATGAGCATTTGCTATTATAAGGCAAGGTTTAGGACTAATTGGTTACATGCTTAAGTTATTCTCCATTCACCCTCAGAAATGGGAAGGCCAGCCAGGCTCTGTTGGCTCTCGTAGTTCTGGGTTATTGAAGTTGGCAGAGGGTCTGATCTTGTCCTTGTAGAGATGCGGGTGGAGGCCCAAATGGCTCTTACCTGTGAATTAGATGACTTCCAGTGCTATGTAATGTGTGTTCTTTGGTTTCATTTAGTGTTTGTTTGGTTACATTTGGTAATGTGAGTTCTGTGGGCTCCCAATATCTTGAGCAATCACTGCAGTAGCTCACACCCAGAACAAAGGGCTCTGAGAGCTGGATTAGACCAGAATGTGTCCAGGAAAGGCTGTGTGAGATAGCTGTTTTCCTGGCGATCCTGTCATTCCCAACTGTGAAATACGAACTAACAACTGATTTCAGTCCTCTAGAAAACTGCAAAAAGTACCCGTAATTTTGTGGCTGATGTGACCCCAATTCAGTGAGTGTGAACCAGACCAGGCAAATTCAGAAAACTGGAAAAGAACCAAAACCCCAAAATAATGCTTGCACTAAAACGTCCGTGACCCTGGGCCCAAACCCCTAAAATGCCTTAATCAAAGCAATTTGCATCACTCCAGGGCAGAGGTGAACTCAGGAGGATAATTGAAATGTAATTTGCCTGGATTTCATTTTATCTGAAGCTAACTATTGAATTTTCCTGAGACTGATTTCTGAAATGATTTCAGTATGTCAATAATTACCCAATTTTAATCCAAATTTCTTTTTAATTTAACTTCTGTCTAGGAATACATGTCTATGTACCTGCAGGATATGTGTGTTCCTGCTTGTGCATTAGTATGAGGTGACTGCATGGGTGTGTGACATCAGACTTGGAAGACCTGGGCATTGTTCTTGATTATCTTCCCACAGTGTGGCTTGTTCTTGCCTTCTGCACCCCACTTGCTCTTCTGTCTTGCTTATGGGTGCCCATAGCTTTTGAGGAAAAGCTTGCCGTGCTTTGCCTTTCCAAGTTAGTTTTATGGTGTTTATACACTGTTGATAGAGATGGTGACTTCTGGCACCACTAAAATTCAAAGAAGGGAAGAAACTTTAGGGAGTATTCTACTGCAAGCTTATGCTAACGATTAACAAAGAAAATACTGCTTGTAAGCACTGGAGTTTAAAATAACATTTCTATGGTTGAAACTGATGTCTTAGCCCAGGCAGATATGCATTCTGTGTAATATTCCCTGGGCCTTGTATTTGGTCATCTCTTTTGCAGTTTCATAGAATCCCAGACTGGTTTGGGTTGGAAGGGACCTCAAAGCTCATCCAGTTTCAAACCCCTGCCCATGGGCAGGAACACCTTCCATTCCAGCCACTGCACACTCCTGGTTCCCTTTTCCCCACATCAGTCATGCAGGGCAGCCCAGCAGACATGGTTCTCCATTGTGAGGTCTAACAACAACAGGCCACTGTCTGCCCGCTTTGTGCCACCTCAGCTCTGTTGATGTATCAGACAAGAGATGGTCACATCTGTCAAAATTCCATGCAAATATCTATTAATTGGAAATAGCGCTTCTTGCTCTGGAGTCCCCATGGCTGCTGGTGTTGGCTCACCATGTTGCTGTTCCCCGGAGAGATTATAGCCAAGAGGAAAAGGGAGAGCTCAGCAGCTGCTCCCTGTCAGCCTGGTGCAAAATAATCTCCCTTAACAATGGCCTAAAACACGGGTGCTACTGTACAGACATCACGGGCTCACCCTCGCTGAGCCCTGTGTTTGTGTATCTCATGGCTGCCACATTCAGAACCTTGCCATTCATCAATATTATCACTTCTGAGTGGGGAAGGAAAAACCAGAAAAGCAGCAGAGGTGTTCCAAATGGTTTCCCCCTAAAAGGAAGTGGCACACGTGGTGTTTGTGTGCATGCCGCAGGTTCCCATGCCAGGCAGCACCTCTCTGCAATGATGTCTTTGATTGAAACTGGCAATTCTGAGTCTCCCGCTGCTCCCAAGGCAGCTTGGTGACATAGGGCTGTTTGTGACAGTGCAGGAGCCTGTTCTACATAGAGCCCTTTTCAGTGAAGCCTCACCAAAAGTAGTTCTCCCAGTAACACTTCCAGTAAAATACTCTTGTCCCGGAACCTTTCTATTTCTGAAATTAAAATAGATTAAGAAAAATCAAAGGTTTTTCTTTGTTGATTAAACCACAGTTTATGTGGCAAATACCTTCTTGTTTACAGAAAATGCTGGCTTCTGCTTAGCCACATCAACAAGCTACAGGCACAGGCTATGCTGGAGCCCTTGAGACCAGGCTGAAGTGTCCCCAGGAAAACCTCACGCTCCCTCCCCTACCTGCCTGCCTCTAGGCAGAGTTTGGGCAGCCTTAGCTGCAAAGTCAGGTCTTACTGGAAATGTAAACTAGATGTCTAAACCAGGACAATTTACCAGAGCAGTTGCAAGTGACTGAAAGCAGATTGGTATCAGCACATTGATTTGCTGCTGGAGATCTGCAGCATCCTGTATTTCTGATGGGCCCTGGCCAGAAGTGATGGTATTACTCCTGCTGGGTTTTGCACCAATATTTCTTTATTGCTCGTGTTTCCTTCCCAAGCAAATCTACAGGTACCCAGCATTCAAGGCTTGTGGCCTGGACCGTCTGAAGTCTCTGGGATTTGAGACATGTTATCCAGAAAATTCCGACTTAAGGAGGGTGTCTTGAGGTATTGGGTAAAGCAAGGAGTGGGAATGCAAAACTACAGGTTCTGTTGAATAGGCTTTGCTATATATATGTGCATATTGAAGTATGAGGGCAAAACTGTTGCCTTCCCTTACTGTTAAAACCGAACACCCTAATTTTCAAGATCCTAAGGCTGCTCTTAAGCTTGATGTGGGTGCAGACACCTGAACTTCCTGTAAGGGAGACATGCAGGACTGTGTGCTGGGTTAAATCACATGGCAGGAATGGCTGTCTGGCTCACTGGGCTTTGTGGTAGGCTTGGGCTTCATCTATGTGTTGCAGCTGGGCAAGTACCTTCAAGCAGTGTCCTTTGAGCACCACCACTTGTGCTGTGCAGCACCATTGCCTTTCCCTCCCTGACTCAGCTGCTCAGCAGATCGCAGCTCAGCTGCATCTGACATGTGGGGTGATAGAGCAGGGAAACATTCTAATGTGGCTGTGTGAATTCCTGAGCTGGTACCTCTGTGCGCGCCCATGGTCTCCAGATGTCACGGGCGGCTTTGAAAATCACAACCTCTGCGATGCTACAATTCAGATCATAAAGTGTTTTTCATTGAGGTCCCCCTCTCCACCCCAATGTGTGTGTGTTGAAATGTTGGACCAAGCTGGATGGAGATTGTCATTCTGTGTTTCGGATGCCTAATTTAATGGGATCCTTGGTTCTCAGTGGTATGGCTGGGGATAAGAAATAATTATAGTAAGTAACCTTCACTCGCTAATATGATGGCTTTGAGTTTGGATTGTAGTTAACTTGTTCTTTGTCTTTCTCATCAATACTCTGAATGTTCCAGATTAATAATCCGTGACTCAGCTGGTGGGTAAAACTTGGGTAGGAAAGGAACAAAGACCTGAAAGTTGACACTGGATTTTTACCGTGAACTTCTTTGACCTTTGAAAAAGATTCATAACTTTTCTAAAAACTCTTTTCCATTTTTACCCAGCTCACTTCCTGATTGTGCCTGGGAACAAGAAGCAGGAAGCACCATCAATCTTATGGAAAAGCCTGTTCTGGCACGTTTCCTAGCCCAGCTTTGCTGATCACTGAGTTTTGGACCATTTGAATAAACTCCATGTAAGTAGCCAAGCTCTGTGCTTCTCCAAGCCATTTGCAAACTCCAAATCCCATGAAGCCCATTTGTTGCTTAGTCTAGGCAGCCTGAACTCTGCCCATTCCTGCCCAGTTTTCTTTCATGTATAAAGCAGAGTTTTAGGGCCAGTTCATTTTTTTGGATGAACTTGATGCTAATGTGACTTTCAGTTTTACAGCCAAGTATAACGTAAGTGGGTGGCCTTCAAGTTTCCTTCCCTCTGCTTTGCTAATACATCCTAATCCTGTCTGGTGATACCTTGTGCTGTTCAGAGGCTGAATTAATCCTGAGCAGAGTTTACCAGTTATGCGAAAGCACCATAAAACCACTGTGTAGCTTTCCTAGGCTTAGCTTGAAGTGATCGAGTTCTTCCCCATACAACAGAGAAAAGCAGCTTTGACCCCCAAAGAGGGAAGCAGCTTATCAAAAATGAATTAAGAATAGATTGTCTGACTTATCATCTCATGGTGGCACAAGGCTCTGTGATAGGCACAGTAAGGTGGGTTTGGCATGGCGAGCAGGCAGGAACAGGCGTCGCTCAGGGCTGTGCCACAGGTACGTGTATAGTTGATATTCCCAGATGTCTGCCCAGCAGCAGGGTGCTGGTACNNNNGTGCAAAGTGCCTTATAAAACGCTGTGAGAATCCAAGGGATTTGATGTGGGCAGTACAGTCCTGGCTGACAAAGAGGTCTGCTGCCTGTCACACCTTGACTTGTTGAGCACTAGCACAGCCCCGGGGATCACAGAGCTGTCATTACAAAGCATTAGCATGAGAAAAGGAGCACTCCTTGTGTTTTGGCATGTCACACCCAAGTGACAGGGAGCACAAATACAGTCAGGCACACAGAACAGTGCAAGTCAGCGTCGGCTTTGACAATGTTGGGCACCAAGGCTGTCACTCCTTTGACACAGCCCCTCCTTCTCCCTACCCACGCTGCCATTCCTAACAGCAGTTCGCCCACTGCTTTTATTTCTGCACAATGTGTCAATAATTACTTGTCAGGGCTCTGCTTATAGACCTGGGATGGGGAATAAACGCTTATTATGCCTGAAAAATGTTGCAAGCTTTACCATAAATCTTGTGTTACAAATGCACACAATAGGGGCTATTGACACAGAGGCAAACACTAACATTATCATGTAAAGTCATGCTGCTGAAAACAGTTTGACGAACTAACTTGCAGCAAAGGAGTTTGTTGACCTTTTCTTTGCATTCCTGTTAACTGGACCGGCTTGTGTATATTAAAACCACCAATGAATGGGAGATGAGAGGAGATACTAAACATCTTTCTGTTAGGTTAGGGCTGCTGGAGTAAGGATGCTCTACCTCTGAGAGAGTTTCAGAAATGGCATTATCGGATGTTGTCCTTCAAAGGAAAAGCAAGCATTCAAAAGCTAAAGGTGGCAATATTTGAATTCACAACCCATAGACTTTTGCCTGTGCCTCTTTACTCAGTAGAGGCCCTAACTGAAACATCGTTTAGGACTGGCAGCTATTAGTGGCTTGCCCCTGCAAATTGCATCTCTTTAACTGCTTTTCCTCTTTAGGTTTCAGATGGCCTCTTGCAGTGGGTTGGAAGTTTGATTTTGATGTGCTGGAATGCATTGGACAGAAGGTATTTATGTAAATGTGCAGGTGTCATAAACTGAGCTCAGAGTAAGAATGTTTGAAAGAAACTTACGGAAGTAATAGGGTGCCCAGAGAAGCTGTGGCTGCCCCATCCCTGGGAGTGTTCAAGGCCAGGTTGGACACAGGGGCTTGTAGCAAGCTGCTCTAGTGGAAGGTGGCCCTGCCAGTGGGAGGCGTTGGAGCTGGATGAGCTTTGAAGTCCCTTGAACACAAACCAGGCTGTGATTCTATGATAATTGTGGGGGCTTTCATTTAAATACTCAACCAAGGATTTGGAACTGACTTTTTTTAAAGAACGCAGGGATTTGCCCTCTTTAGAGGGACAGGGGAACCTCTCGGCAGCATGGTTCTGCCTGTAGGCAATCTGAGCTACTCCCTCTAACACTTCCATTGGTTGCTTTCCATTGGTTTAATTTTAGTTCTGTGGTTTCTTTACATATTTAATCTTTGAAATGTTCTTGTTAGGTCTGTACCTACTTTTTCCTGTATTGAAGTTGTCCCGTACTTGTTTAACCCTTTCATTTTTTCAGTATTCTTCCCCCCAAAGCTCTTCTCCATCTTTTATTATCTCCTCTTACTTATTCTTTGCATTATTTTGGCTATAAAAGTTTGATTTACTTTTTCCTGGCCAACTTCCCATAAGCTTCTAGTCCTGGGGATCCTCTCTGGATCCTGTGATCCTGAGTTTGTGTTTTCAAATGCCCCAAAAGAATATTTTTAAAGAAATGCTGCTTAAGCCACAAGAAAGTGGGGCCAAATTTCTTTTGACTGCAGCCTTTTCAAAAGACAACTTCTTTTTTAAGAAAACAAGCTTTTGTTTTGCTTTTAATAAAACCCAATGTGTGGAATATATTTTACCTAAACTCTTCAAGTGACCTAAAGTCTCTTTGGCAAATAAAGTGGGCAAATAGCCCCTATTGTGTATATGTAAACCAGTGATTTACAGGCATGTTGTGATATGCAGATGAATGCGTAAAGCTCTGTGTACCAACCACACTCAAAATTGCACACAGGTATCTATACAGCATTAAACTTACCTTGTAAAGTCAGTCCGATGTCAGGATAATCTCTGGAAGAAGCTCATGGCCTGGATTCACCCCATCTGATTGAGGTCCCCTTCTCTCTTGCACCAAGTCAAGTGCTTGGTGAGTATCTCCAGGGAGTGAAGCTGGCACAGAACTCTTCCATATAGTTAATTTTCTTTTGGTTCAGCTCCCTGAGCTGGTTCACTGCAAATTCAGACCAGCACAAATGAAGGATCCTAAACACAGCAGGGGAGGAGGCAGGCAATGAAGAGAGGGTTATCTTTGTGTAGAACCACACCTTCAGGCTCTAAATAATTCACCTGTATTGGAAGGCTCATTATCCTTGTCCTTCTCCAGTCAGTAAAGGCAAAAAGCCACCATCAGAAGGCTTTTCACTTCCCAGGTGTCTCTGAGATCCCTTTGCTGATGGTCCTTCATTCCGGTGGTATTTGACACAATGAATTTTCATCACCATTATCTTAACATTGGCTTTAAGTTATGTTGGTCTCAGTGTGGGATAAATGCATTGATTGCAAATGTTTTATCAGCATAAACGAGGTTACTGGAACCCCTCTTGCTACTTAGCAATGAGCAAGGAAACTCACCTTTTCTTGTTTGTGAGGAGGACGGATTGTTTTTTGCTTTGAATTCTCTGGTTTCCTCTGTCTTGTGAGAGCACCTTGAAGTCTCCATAGCATGTCCTGGGGCCATGCTGAGCTGACCTGAATTCTACCTTGAGCCCTGAATTTAATGTTCTTAATGGATAGGTTTCTCTTACAGCCTGGGGCAAAAGGTGTAGCAAGACCAGTATGTAGCCTTGATAAAGTGACTTCTGTAAATCTGTTTATATAGGAAAGTACTTGAGGTAGAGCTTGTTGTGTTACGTCTTCTGTATCTCTTTGGTGGTCTTCTCTTACAGCCTGGGGCAAAAGGTGTAGCAAGACCAGTATGTAGCCTTGATAAAGTGACTTCTGTAAATCTGTTT
>JBCJKH010059312.1:0-14007 GCA_039877255.1 Loriculus beryllinus | reverse complement strand
AACCTCTGCCTCCCATAGAGTTTACTGGTGAACCCAAGTGCTGTGCTCCTGGCAACACTGCATCCGCAATGCAGAAAATAACCTGTCTATCTACTGCTCGAAATGAATGTCCCCAGCTGCTCTGTGCATGGGCCTGGTGCAGCAGATGCTCCCCGGTATCTGGGCTCCCCTGCCCTGCAGGAGCCCAGCCTCCGTGGGACCCCTCTGGGGAGCAGCACTGCCCTATGCAGGAGTGCTCTGGCATGCTGCAGAACAGCCACCTCCCACACAACCTTGGAACTGAACAGCCCTGAAGGGTATGAGAAGTGATGTGCCGGAGACAGACAGGCAGAGAGATAGACAGCTACAATGAAGAAAATGAGATAACTACTTAAAAATTGGAACTGCAAAGATAAAAGTTGTGAAATTCCACTTTTCAAGTAAAAAAAAGGAGCAAAACTGATTTGCCTATTTTTATTTGATAGCTGGCAGTCCCACAAATTGTAGCAACCTCATTCTCCATGCTAAGCTTGATGTTAATTCTATATGGAGTATTTACATGTAAAACCAGCATGAGATCCACCAGGATACAGTGGAATAACACTCAATAAGACTTCAGAATTAATTTCTTTCCTCTGAGCCAGCAGCACCTTATGGGTCTCAGGATCCTCCTCATTGATTTTAATGGAACATTTGCTGCAGGTCACCTGTTCTCCATTTGAAGCTAAATTTCTGAAGGTATTTTCTCAATTTGACTCAATTAAATAATTCAGGATGCAGTCTTCACGAGGCCCTGTACACTAAGGAGCTTCAGTGTTGAAACCAGATGCAGCTGGGTGTCCTCACCCTGGAAATGTGGTGGGGAAACTCTTGAAGAAGAAACATCAGAAAGGTCTGTCCAGAAAGAAGGGATGATGGGCTGCAATTCTACTTCAAACAGCCTCTTATCGCTGTGGTAATTGCTTTGCATAAGAATGACAAACATCCTGTAGGAGCTCCTGTAGGAGTCCTTAGGACTGTGGTCCAGATGTGCTTCAACAGTGCAGACACGTGAGGAGCAACAGGAAGGACCTTCCTTTTGGGGTGCTCCAGGAAACATGTTTTATATGATTCACCCCTTCATGCCATTGTAATGCTGGATTTGAGATACTGAAAGACAGGGGGTTTGCCTTTGTTCTGGCTCAGCTGATCCCCCACCACACTGCAGGCTGACACTGTGTGCGCTATGCAGGCACCAGTGAGGATCTGGCAGAGGAAAAGAACTTCTTTTCTTCTAAACTGGGAAATTTAGGGATAAAGAAAGAGAAGGAGAGGTTTGGAAAGTTTTCACGAGGAAGCATGCCTCAGGTAGAGCTCCGTTCTCCTTTTGTTAGCAAAGCCTCTCCTGGAGACAGTGAATATCCAGGTGTTGATGTAGGCCAGCCTCCCAGGAAAGGAGAGGCAACTATTTTTTCTCCTCCATTCTGAAGCTGTAGGTTAAGGTCAAAGAACAAAAGGCTCCCTTTGTTCTGCTGGGGAAAGCAGGGTGGCATATGCAATTTCTCTTCCCTGCTGGGAGAGTGCTGGTGAAAACTTCATTTCATTCTGAATGTGGGAACTTTTGAGATATAATGTGCATTTTCTTGGCAAGGCTTTGGGACGGGGGCTGCGAGCTGAAGCATGCAAAAAGGCTGGCAACTCTCATGACCTTCCAGAGAATGGAGGGCCAGGATTTTTTTGGTGTTGATCCATTATTAGGAACTTCCAAACTGAATTAAATGTGTAATTTTAACAATGAATGAATTATCAGAAGGGCAAGTTACACTGCTCATGCAATAAATGTCTCTCACATTTTGCTGATGGTTGCAGAATGATGTTTTCTATATCACTAGTGACTCTACAGTGAGTACTCAGCTATGAGAATTATTAATCATATTTTTTCACTGGGACAACAAGGCTACTTGTTACTAAGCACTCAGTTTTCTCCTTATTCTATATGTTCCCAAGGACATAGAAAGCAGAAACACTGCTGGGCAACCACAGCCCAAAGGAAGAAATGGCTGAGAGCAGAAGGATGACTGTGGGAAAGATAGGGAAGCCCCTTCCAACACAGGAAGTTATACTTGGCTGTATAGGAAAATTTCACGGTGGAGAGATAGTTTATACTATGAAAGCATCCTTCATCTTATACAATCCATCCTTTGGAGGTGTTGTGATTTAAGCATGCACCCAGCTCCTGAAGGGATGGGGAGGAGAATCAAAAGAATGTAACTCCCACAGGTTGAGATAAGAACAGTCCAGTAACTAAGGTATAAAACAAACCACTACTGCTACCACCAATAATAATAATGATAAGGGAAATAACAAGGGAAGAGAATACAACCGCTCATGACCCGCCAAACAATACCCAGCCCAACCCGAGCAGTGATCTAGTCCTTCTAGGTAACTGCCCCCAGTTTATATACTGGGCATGACGTGCTGTGGTACGGAATACCTCTTTGGTTAGTTTGGGTCAGGTGTCCTGTTCCTGCTTCCTTCCGGCTTCCCCTCTTCCCTGGCAGAGAATGAGACTCACAAAGTCCTTGGTCAGAGTAAACACTACTGAGCAGCAACTAAAAACATCGGTGTTATCAGCGCTGTTCCCAGGCTGAAAGTCAAAACCACAGCACTGCACCAGCTACTAAGAAGGAAAAGAATTACTGCTACTGCTGAACCCAGGACAGGAGGACAGCTGTATAAGATACCTGTCCTCCAAACTCATTAGATGTAGCTGCACTTGCAGTTCACTGCACAGCTGACTCAATCTGAAGGGGTGACTTTTTTTCACACTTGCAAACAACCATGCTGCAGAACTGAACCAGCAATAATAAAGAAAATAATAATGGATAGATAGATGTGAAAATGTTGAAGAGAAGACAGTAAGGGTGATGATAGGTCAGCTATCAAAGGGCAGCTTGCCAAGCAAGCCTCAGCAAAGAGGCAGCATATGACCAACCAGGCTGTCAGTAGAGTCCAGATAAGAAACTAATCCAACCAGTGCACTTACCACTACTCCCTTGGTTCTGGTTTTTTGAGTCTGTAGCTTGGCAGTGAAGAAAGGATCTGTTCTGGCGAGGTCAAAGTACTGAAAATTTGCTGCCATTAAGGAAATTTTAGAGCATCTTTGCGGAAATGCAGAGAGAGGAAAGAGCTGTGTCTTCTTTGCATGCACTACACTAAATAAATGCCACTCAGGCTGCTGTGAAAAAACAGTTTTGAAAGGGAGGCTGTCACAACTCAAAGCTGATCATGAAGTAGAAAGAATAATTTTTGAGCTCCTCTTGTGCTTGCAAACATTGTGTTTCCAGCATGAGCACTTCAGCATCTTTTAACAGATACCAAAGCCAAAACGGTGCCATAAGGAACACCTCGGTTAGAGTTAAATCCCACCTCCATGACGCTGAAATAGATCAGAAGTGACTTTACTACAATTAGGCTGGTTTGTTGCATTACGGTAGAAAGCAGATTTTAGCCTACGTACCCAAGGAAGGGTGAAAGTGATGACACACCTCTGCTCCGCTATGATGGCTGTAGAGAAGAAAACCACTATTTTGAAAATGCAAACCTGACAGCATATTTTTTAGTTCAATCAGCTGGCTGTCCAAGAGTCTTTCTAACTATTCTAAAGCATCTCAAGCTGTCAGTGCACATAGCTTTGCACCATACTGCCGCTTACCAGCTTGCTCAGGCAGTAACTGCCTTTTAAGATGGGAAGCCCCAGGTTTAGTTCTTTGCTCCTCCTTAGACTACTTGTCTTGTTCCAATTATTTGAAAAAACTAGGGTGTCTAAACCCATGTGAGGAGCTGTTTTCTCTTTCATCTCTGAAAAGGCATTACTTCACCAGCACTGCTGCAAGCACAAATAACATGAAGTGCTCCTTTATGCATGCATTATGACATGGTCATGAGAGGTGACAGCTAAAAAAAGTGATGAGTCCATGTTGGGAATCAGCTATGAAAAAAGCAATGATACTGGTACTAATCTGTCATGGAAAACAGGCAATGTATAGCATTCATACATTAACCACAATAATGTGATGTAGTGCTTTAGAAAACAGTAGCTGAGAACACCACTGACTGTATTTTTTATTTCAGGTGGCACTATCTTACAGTGAATCAACATGCAAACTTCCAGAGGTGCAGAGAAAAGCATTATGAACAGAGAAAAGGTTATGAACACTTCTGTTTGAGTGTGCTGTACCTTCTGATTTCTAGAATTCTTGTGTGAGTGGCACAGAAACCCTCAGATAGTTGCTGTGAATCATTGCATCTATCCATCCGTTTATCCATCCATCCATCCATCTCCCCTTTTAACAAAATCTTTGTGTCTTGTTTCTGTTCCTTAGCACAAAACAATTAACTTCCCGCTTGAAGCATATGTAGAACCAAATAAAATAAAGACACACAAATATACAGTAATCTCATTACCTGAGGAATCACTCCAAATGCCTTTCTCCATTGCTGCACGCTGACCGTGTTCCAGGAGACTCCATCAATCTGGATATCCCCTTCTGTATTCAGCAGTCTTAAAAATGCAAAAAGTAAAGTGCTTTTTCCTGAACCAGTTCTTCCTAAAAGGCCCACCTGCAATGCAAACCATAAAAGCAAACATTCAGTACTGCTCACATATTAACCACAGACAAAGGCAGAAACACTCAGAGATCTCAACAGGGGAGAAAAATTCAAATGATTCTCAATGGGATAGTAAATGTCACTCATTTGAGAATAATAAAAGCCTACGTCAAGAGCTGAACAAAACACTAGGTCAGACTCTTCTTTATTTTATTATAATTAACTAAGATGAAGAAATCTGTTAGCTGAAGAAATTTGCTTCTATATTACCTTGTACTGATCAGTCCAGCTGTTTGTGACTTTCCCTTTCTTTTGCTATGAAGCTCTCTTAAACAAAACCCCATACAGCAGACAAAAAACAAGTAGGAAGAGCACCTGACTCACACTACTAAGCTACTCCATTTCCATAAAATTGAAATAAGAGGGCCTAATTCTGATCAGACCATGACTGTAGTGGGGTAGCTTTGGTCTGAGGCAGTGGTCACAGCACACACCATGCTGTTGCCCTGCTCCAATGCAAGTCCTCAACCTGCCCAGCTAGTGCTGCCTTTCCCTACCTCTTAGGGTGTAAAGATATATAATACACAGGGTTTTTCTAATATGTTCTGTTTCCCTTATGGGATTCCACCGACCAATTGCTGGAATGAGCAGTATCTGCAGAATCCACAAGCAAAAGACAAGATACTGCCTCTTCCAACAGCTGGGTTTTACACAGCATGAGCTGCTTTTGTAGGGTGACAATATATATGGTGAAGGAGAAGAAAGGGATTCTTCCTGCTGCCTGGCATCCTTTCTGTAACAGTGCCTCAGGCCTCTGAACCATATGAGCAGTCTGCAAAGCGTTGCACTGGAATCTATTCATTCCAATCTACATAAAAGGCATGAGGGAAGACTCAGGGAACTAAAGACCTGTTAATTTAACCTCAGTTCCTGGAAAAATTATGGAGGTGATACTGCATAATACTGAAAGGTATTTAAAGAATGATGGACTCATCATGCAGAGTCAACATGGGTTCACAAAGTGAAAGTCGTGTTTAATTTGATACTCTCCTATGATAAGGTGGATGAAAAGAAGTCAGTGGATGTAGTTTTTCTGCATTCTAGTAAGGTTCTTGTTACTGGATCTCACAGCATCCTTCTGGACAAGGTCTCCAGCTGTGGGATGAGCGGGTTCACAGTGCACTTTGGTGAAGTACTAGCTGAAGACCAGAGCTCAAAGCGGTGTAGTGAGTGGGGCTATATCTAGCTGGCAACCAGTCACAAGTGGGGTTCCTCAGGGTTCAATTTTAGGGCCAGTTCTGTTGAATATATTCATCAACTACACAGGAGTTGAATGCACCAGCAGCCAATTTGCTCATGACACCAAACAAATCCTCTCCAGTTTAAGAAGCATGGTCCAGTTCTGGAAATACTTCCTCTGAGGCCAGGATTCATCACCAAAATTGTACTGAATTCCTAAATAATAGCCATTGAAAAAAAGATCTTTGTTTTAATTTCTTTGCCCACTCTCTGTACAGTACAAAAGCATCTTTCATTTTCCATTCTCCAAGGGATTTTCCAGGAAGTAAATCCACCAGATTGCAGTGGCACCTGCACCTCCACACTCCAGGAATCACAGGTGCTTCTCTTCCAAAGGCAGAACAGTTTCGGGATAGCGTTACAAAGGTCAAACTCCTGGTTTCAAAATTTTAGTGTCCTCCAACTTTGTAGATGAAACATTCAGTTCATGTAAACCAAGACAGACCTACCAAACCTAGCAGAGACTGGTGCTATCCAAACTAGGAGCAGAGCTTCCTTCTGGTGAAGCCAGGTTGCTGTCACTGAACCATTTTTTCTCATCTATGTGGGAAAGTTATGATCTACTCTTCATCTGTGTGGCTGCTATTCAGGAAGTCACTTGAACCTTTCTTCCCACCCCACCAAGGATGGTCCTTCAGCATGAACTTAAAGCAAAACATTAAACCTCGGCCCAACTGCTGTACTGAAACTAACGCTTTTTCTTGAATGCAACCCCAAACATGCAGGAAGATTAATTAGAAGTCTGTCAATGCTCTGAAGAATAGAGCTGTTTATGGTTTGCTATATAATAATTTGGGGTGGTGCAGGGCCCTCATCAACAGATGAGACGGCACCTCCACCCTCTGGCCGCTGGAGCCAGCAGTGCATTACACTTGGCACAGGAGCCAGTATTCTTTCACGCCCTGCTCCACCAGGGTCAGGCTGTCCCCAGCACCCGCTCTCACCAGCAAGCTTCCCTCTCCCAGGAAGAGGCGGAAGAGTTTAAGCAGAGGAATACAGGTTGGAGAACTGCTGCATATGTATTTCATCAGTATATGCTGCTCCTCATGGCCAGCAACCATCCCCACTGTGCTCCACTGAGGTGTAAATAGCCTCAAGATTTCTGGGATAACTGAGGCAGATTTTCCTTGCCCTTTTTTTGTTTGTAGCCAATAATCCTACAGACGAGCTCTTTTTAAGAGGAGACACAAGACATTTCTGTTCAAGTGCTTTAGATGATTACTTTGTTTTGTGACAATTTACAAAACTTTACTGAACTGAACCTACTCTTTAGGCAATGAATAGGCTTATAATGACATTTCTACAGTTAAACTTAATAGAAGTCAGATCAAACACACAAAGAAGTGTCTCACCCTCTGCCCTGAGCTTATTGAAAAAGAAATGTTTTCTAACACAGCAGCTCCTCCTTCGCTGTATTTGGCCGTAAGGTCCTTCACAGTCATTTGGCCCCCAGATGGCCAGTTCTTCCCTTCCTTCACATGCCTGTTTTCAATTACAAGGGCATCTGAAAGGTGGTTATTCTTCTGTGGTTTCATGTTTTTCATCTCTTCTGTTGGCATGTCAATGAATTTAAATATTCGTCCGACAGACCGCATCTACGAATCAAAACAGAGTATTCTAATTTTAAATAATATTTAGGTGTCAAAAAAAATGCAATCAAGTTATTCCTAATGCCTAGCCAGAACAGTGAGTCTTTTTTCTGTGTAAGTTATACCATGACATAATTTTAAAAGGCAGGATACTTCCCGTATAGAGCTCAAGATTCTCTTGCTTTTTTACTACTGACAGTAGTCCAACATGTGATTCCATTTGCTTCCTTTATAAATGGACACAGTAGGTCTTTCCAGCCCTAAAAATGTATTTTGAAAATTGCTGATGACCTGTATTTATAAAAACAAAGTATGATCATGAAAGCAATCCTGGAGCCTTCAATTCCTTCTATCAGAAAGGGTTGTCCAACCAAAAAGCTGAAGTACCTTGAATAATGATTGATGTCCAAAGATCAGCAGATTATGTGGAAAGATGTAAAGCCATAGCATCAAATAAAAAGGAACACTCATCAGACATTAATGTCTAAGTTTCTATGATAAATTATAGCTTTTAGCAAATAATTGTTAGTAAGTTCCATGACAACTAATTTTATATCTGTTATTATATGTATTCAGTAAAATAATCAAATCCTGTAGTTCATGAACTTCAGACAAAAGCTGTTAGTAGCATTCTTGCTGAATTTTCAAAGGAGCATGGGCTTTGAAGTGTTCCCCTTCACTGTCTTTTTAATGGGTCAACAGTCATTTAATAAATAGTTCCTTTACCTCCTTCATTAGAACTTCACCGCTCAGGTAGTCAGAAAACATATTTTTGAGTCTATGGACCAGTTTATTCTTGTAAGTTTATAAACTTCAAATTGTAAATAGTTCTTTTTCCTAGCTGCTTTCCTCAATTTATAGAAAGCTACCTTAGGCCAGTCACTTTTCGTTCTCCAGGACTAGAGAAAAGTCCAGGTTTAAGATTCTTTCTTGACATACGTTCTCCTTCTCCGAAGATCCCAGTTCAAGTTACTCTTTCTTGTCTGACCAGAATGTACACAGCATTTTGGATGACATTTCACAAAGACATTGTACAAAGGCATTGATACAGAAAAGATTATATTCTTTTCTTCACAGTTGCATCTTTGAGTCACCCTCTGACCGAGCAGTGGTCAGCCAACATTTCCTCCATCTTAGCCATTTCTAAGAAGATCCTGACTTACCTTAGAGGTTATTCTTAGTAGTCCCTAAATTCAAGTCTTCAAACTTCAGTTACTGAAATCTATTTTGTATCTGCCATTTGAGATCATTTAATAACTTTTAATTCCCAGCATCCTTCATGCTAACATTGCCTTTTGCCTTTATGCTTTTGTCAGATTTCTTCAACATTTTTTTCTTTAAGACCATTAAAAATAGATTAAAATGACCTCAGTCACAAATCTAATCTTTGTTGAGTAGCCTCCCTACAGCTTAATGCTTACAGCTTAATGCCATTTCCTTTCTGTCCAACTCATTAACTAGTTTACAGTCCTTGTAATAATCCTGATCTCTTTCATTTATATAATTTCTGAAACAGAGCCAAAGCCAGTGCTTTCCTGAAGACAAATGAGATCTACTACATTACTTTTGTCTGAAAAATACATCATCAAATACAGTTATCAGGTAAGTCTGATGCAACCTTAATGTCAGCAAACCTCAGTGAATTCACTCTGTAAACACTGCATCTTTAATTACATTTTTCAAAATTGTTTCTAAAGACTCCTGCCACCAGACTAACAAACTGATGGGGGCACCAGTGACTTCGATTTCTCCTTCTTAACCAAAAGTGACAGTTATTCTATCACATGCCACAACCACTGCTATCTTGATGGGTTTATTTGATGGGACCATTATCAGGTCTCCAGCTTCTCAACCAGTTCTTCTTCAAATGTCAAGTCTGTCCTTTCTATCTGCTTCTTGATCTCTAGCAACAGTTTGCTTGGGTTAACTAATCCATTCTGTAGAGGCTGTAATTTCTAATATGCTTTTATAGAATGTTGTTCATGCTCATAGTCCTAAAGGCCCTATATCTTCCATGTGGAAGCAAATTTACACACAATGCAATGAAATACTAGGATCATAGCTTACATCAGCATCTTGAAACACTATTGTGACAAATTATAAAAATCATGCTAACACCTGAGCATATTGATTACAATTTCCATCTCAACCACTGTGCAAGATAGAAAGGCATGTTCATCATCATGCTGATCTATGAATGTGATACATACAGGAAGATCTTGTACAAGACTGACAATTTGCTTCCTGTCTGATTCTAGTAAACATAATACATGCATGGATGAGCACCATGCATTTGTTTAGTCAGTGTTTGATGGTACATTTGTTTTAGAAATCTTATCTATACAGAAAAATTGAGAAATGAAGGTCTTTCTTGGCTTCATAAAGACCTGTGAACATTTGTACAGGCAGGGATTTCCTACAATTGCCCAAGAGATCCTCTCACTACACAGTAGCTAAAATCTATCAATAGATCAATAGCTATGAAACCAGCTGGACAAACAGCCTTCTCTTACAGCATAAAATTTCATCTCTATGCTCCAGCTCTCCTGACTAATCTGTCAGTCACATCACATATGCAAATATTTTATACAGCTTAATACTTTAAATAAATTCAAAAGGATGCTTTCCTGGTTCTGTAATTTGAATTATGATTTAGATCTGGGCAGAATGCAGCATAAATGTCACTCACATTTTACAAAAATATCCATTCTTCCTTTCATAGAGAGAAATCTTCTGTCATTCATAATGACAGGTATAGTGTAGCTGACAGCAAGTTTCTTATCCATTACTCCCATCAACAATGTACCTGCTATATTCACATTCACTAGTTAATGCTTTAGAAGAAAGGAGTATATTTACTACTTCCAACTAAAAATGTCTAGAGCATAATGCACTATTTTTAGCCTTGCCTGATTGTATTTTACTGAGGTTTTAATAACACTGCACATTCTTTAATTTACTTTCTCATTAATATCACGTAAATTCTTCTTAATGTTGAAGGAGAATTCATAATATAATTATGTAATGTATATTTCCTAAAAGTGGAAGAAGTAATTCTTTTACAAGTAATCTAATACAATTAATTTCATCAGGTCCCATGTTCTTTTCTGATAAAAGAGAGCAGTTACCTTCTCCAGACCAGATATGCATACTACTTAACGATCATGTTGCAAGACACCACCTCCTCAAAACCATGCTGGCTGGAAAGTGCAGTGTGCAACTGAGAGATTCTATGAGAGGTTGGTCCAATTGGCTCATGCTGTAAAAATCCTCAGTGCATTAAATCACTGCAAAAACAGGGTCAATGCAGACAAATCATAAGGTTTTACTGAGGTTTCACATCTTCTGCTGTTACATTTTGGGTGCACTTACAGGGCATATACTCTTGTTCCATATTGCAAAAATTAAATAATTAGTTCATTTAAAGCTTGTACTCAATTTTTTGTTCTTTCTCACACTGCTTTGCAGGCAGAAAAGGAAATGTTCTGACAGATCTTTCATGATTCTGTTTCCTTCCAGATGACCAATACCTCACTTTGAGAATTGTCATTCTGATGCAGATTTTACAGTCAAGTATTTAGTCTACTTAAACTCTATAAATTAACAGTGGTCTCAGGTTTTATGCTGACAGTAGTAAAAAAAAGCACCATCATTTTTTCTAAGTCCTAATTTTCCTTTGGTCCTCTCCTCTACTTTAACTCTTCAGCATCCCTGATATACAGGATTGGACACTGTGAGGTTTAGCAAGTGTGCTTTCAATATCTCTTTGGGGGATTCTTTTTATATAATATACTTACTATTACATAACTAATCTTGGCAAAAGTAAAAGCATGGCATTTTCTCTGTCCCTGATAAAATGAATTGTCCTTTCCAGTTATAGCACTGCTACTACAGAATACACATCAGTGAACAAGGTTATAAAGCATAAAAAACCAGTCCACTGGGACAAGCCAATGTTTATCTGTGAAAGCAGCACTTACTAGAAAGCTTATTTTCTATTTCCTTATGGAGGAAAACGATTAAAAATACTGCAAGGCTGCCTGAAGGGATAAGAAAAAGACTGAAAACCAGGTAAAGGGATATTAGCAGAAACGATCAAAGTGAAAAGATAAAGCCAGCCTAACTGGTAGCTAGAAATGAAACAATGGAGAGCTGTCAGAGTGACCACATATGTTAAGGTGAAAAAAAAAAGCAGAGTAGATAAAGTATCAGGGCTGGGAATGTAGAGAATGAAATGCCAAAACCATTATGGGGTATTAAAAGACAATGGGGATTTTTCAGTTAAAGCAAAACCAGTTCAACAGAAATTGCTTCAAAGAGGATATCTGTGTATGTAAAAAAATCCAAAATAGAAACTTGGAATTCTTCAATATACATGTCAGTGTCATGGAAAGCTCAGGAAGAAGATTGTCTGGAATAAAGTCAAATTTGCCACCTACCCATCTGTTTCCTCTGGTTCTTTTTTCTTTCTTCACATGATCCTGCTCCTCTGTTCTCCTGCCTTCCTGTCCTTTTGCTTGCATTTATTTTACTGATGTCTCATCCCTTGCATATCTTGTAAAACAACTCAATATGAGCTTAATGTTATGCACTAATTAGAGCAGCTATGCCTTTGGACATGGGTTTCAATCACTTGCAGAAAACTCCAGCTTATCTGACAACCAAAAGCTGCTACCTATAAATGTGCTATACATTCAGATGTGCTTCTGTGCAGGCTTTTAAACATGGATGTCACAGCTGCTTGAGGAAGAGCAAGTATGATGCTATCTAGAGCAGTGAGTGCATATCTGCGACCAGAGACATATGGAGATGTGTCACTTCTAGTCAGTCTGGTCCTGTGTGGAGTTTCAAAGTACCCCTTGAGAGAAAAACAGAGTATAACCAAATAGACTACTAAGGCACACATGCAAGCCTTTGCAGGACATCTGTCACCAAATTAACATAAAAGACTTTAAAGAGGGAAGTGCTAAATGTAGAGAATACAGAATGGGAAATAATACATCTGCATCACCCAGTAAAGCAGTTTTAGTATCTCGAAACGTTAAGCTATTCTTATCTGCTTGCGTACAGGAGCAGCTTTTCAATGCCAGCAGTATCTATTAGTTTGTCATCTGGGATACCTAAACATCCATGGGATGGAGGTGGGCAGCTATCTACTGCCGAAAGAAGTCCAGAGGATCCACCTATAAGCTGATGCACCTTAGAAGGCTATCATTAATAGAATATGGCCAGTGCTCCAGTACAGTAGTTTGCCTTAATATAGAGAAAAGTACTCACAAACATCTAAAGCAACTTGAGATTTTCTTTTCAGGGGAAAGGGAGTTACTTCCTTATTGCTACTAATAGATGACATTTTAACATTTCTGTATTTTGAAAAAGGGTAAGTTCTTTATTGAAACACTGATGTGTCCAGCACCCTCTGAATCCTACAGTAAGATATTCTATTACTCTTGTAAAACACCTTCAGTTTGCATTAAGCCATATAATTCTTACGCAGGCTGTTATACTTAAATTGACCACATTATGCCTTATTGGGTTAAAGTGGAGTTTACAAATGACAGCAGGTTAAATGTTTCTGTCTCTGTTGTGCCTTACCAATGGCACATTTTACTTCATTATCAGTCATACAACTGCTGTTTGGTGTGTCTTGCAGTTATGGCAAAGAAGGCCTTCTACAAAGCACTTGGCCTTCAAGACAGGCTGTTCTAAGAAGCAAAGAAAGAGTCAGCATTAAACAACTCGTGGATAGGGCAAAAATATGTCCCTGAATGGTAGTCAGCTTTCTGGACTGGCACCAGTCACATGTGTAAACAAGAGATTAGCTCTTGTAAGTGGTTAATTCCCAGGTTTGGGGCTCTTAAGGATTTCCTTCAGGATAAGGCTGGTTAAGTCACATTAAAAAAAAAAAAATACATTGAACTGGCAAATATTCCTGCACTGTCATTGTTTGCCCCAATTACATTTTTTTTTTACCAAAAACCCTTTTAAGCTAACCAGGACTGCAGGACTGTCTCCAAGATCTGCTGTAAAAGCTATTTGTTTTTCAACTCTGACATGGTTGTCTCAAGAAGCTAATTTAGGGTTCAGAGAGGTTATGACTGGATGTGAGAGGTTTTAATTTCTCAGAATTCTCTTTTATTTATAAAGCTACTGTATTTTACAACAAGAATTCTGTCTAAAATAGATCCTAAAACGCCTGAAGTGTAAAGAGAAAAGTAGCTTTTACATTTAAAAATAACATCTAAAACTTTCACACATTCAAGCTAAGGCATGACAAAAACTGTAAGAACAAACATATTCTTTTATGAGTATTCTGCCTGCTTCTCATATCTCAACAGACAGGTGATGATGAGTTAACCTTGTGAAATATTCTGTTTTAAAGCCAATCCTAACTAACAGACTAGCTACACACTAACTAACGGACTAGCTACACACTAACTAACGGACTAGCTACATAATTCAAGGGGTAAACATGGACCACTCCAAAGCCTTATGTCAGAGAAAAAGACCCTCAGGGAAGTCCACAACAGATTTTTAAATCGCTGCTGAT
>JBCJKH010059311.1:0-18521 GCA_039877255.1 Loriculus beryllinus | reverse complement strand
CAAGTGCGAGTGACCTAAGTGAGAATTTCTTTCCTGAAAGCCAAAGCACATGGCAGAATAATGCTGCACACAGTTAATAAAGTGTTTTGCTTTGGAGACTGCCCAAATTTCCTTTTTTTACTGAATTGAAATAAAGAAGCTAATGGAAAATTACCTGCTGGTAACCTGCTGTTTGTTTGCCTACCAGCTTTTGACTCAACATTTTCTCAAGGACCCATGCACCCAGATTGGTGCCAGAAGCTATAATTGGATGTTTCAGACCACTGTTAAATGTATGGGGAAATAAGCGTAGACTGTATAGCTGTTCTCACACTGTGTGCTCTGTTCATGAAGCTCATGCTTAGAAGCTTCCAGACAAACTCTAATGGTATGATTTCTGGAAAATATAGTAAATCATCACATCTCAAAGATAATGAGCCATCTACCCAAGCCAGTGGTGTCATTCTAATGGTCCCTCACTTTTTTCCCTCTTCATCTCTACCTTACGTTCTCTATTACTACATTCCCTTTCATTTGAAATTTGGTGGTTTTAATCTATTATTTCCCACTCTTAAGTGTCTTCTCTTTTATCATTAGAAAACACCCTTTTTTCCTTCTTTAGTCCTCTCTGTGAACTCAATACTCCCTGCAGTTCCCTAACCTGTAGTTATCCTGCTCTTTCCTATACTGCAACGCTTTTTGCCATTTCTCTGTGTAATTTCAGCATACTTTGTTTCCTTTTTGCTTTTCTTTCCCTTGATCTTTCCCCTGTTGTTTCCCATTCCTTTTTCCTGCCTTACCCTTTTTTGGTTTGTTTAGTTTGTGTTGGTAAAGGGACCTTTTCACTTCATCCAGCTTTGACTCATCTTTCAAGTCACTTTGGGTCCTTCCTCTTTAGCCCTTGGATCTCCTTTTCTATCAGGCAGTCCTCTCAGGAAACTTCCCCTCAACTCCTCTCTCTCCAGTTATGAGAGAGATGGGACTTAACAAAATGCATTACCATATAGCCCTGCTTCTCTTGCTTTCACCTTTCATAATTCTTTTTCAATCCCATCCCCTGAAATCCTTATAAAACTCCAAGGAACCAGACAAGGATAATAATGAGCCAGATAATGATCTCCTTCCCACTGACTCCAGATTTCAATTAATGTCAGATACTCTGAAAATCCTGTTCTTTGACTCAATGCAGATATCACACCTTTGCCATTCAGCCACTTCAGTGTGGATTGCTGTGCAGGAAAAGCTCCACTGGAAATCCCAGTGGTTCTTGGGATTGTGCAGCAGCAAGCATTCACAGGCAAAGTATTCATCCTTCTTCATTTGTGTTGTACCACAACCACAGGACACAGAGAAAACACATGCATGCATGCTACTGGCACCTGCTGGCTTTACTGGAATGCAAAAATGACCTTTGTGAGAAGGTGGCTTTTGCTCTTCTTTTGCTGATATTTGAGGCAAAAGTGCAACAGCTGACAACAGCTTCTTATTAGAGGCTGGGGATTCTGGTCAACATCTCTAGAGATGCCAGTAACCACTTGAGATGAGAAACACACTTGCTTTTCAGAATTAATTAACTGATCAGACTTGGCTGTATCTTACCCAGAATACATTGTGAATGAGAGGAAGTTGGGAAGGGAAAAAAAGCTTCACTGAGGACAGATATTAGTCATTAAGTCTAATACCTACTTTTACATGATCTTTTTAACAGCGTATTTTACTTTCTAGAGTCCACATTATCACCTTGTTATAGTTAATAAGGTGACATAACTAAGTTAACTTAAAAGGACATAAATAGACTCTTCCTCCTCCAAAAAATAGAGAAAGCAATAATCTTTCCTCAAAGCACATGTTTACCCTCTTTCTTTTCTCTTTATGAGGTGAACCCTCCTTTAGACTATCAGAGCTCTTCATGCTGCCAGGGTAAAACTCATGAATATCAGTTTCATTTCACACTGAAAGCTTGCTCACTGATGTCTGAATTATTTCCCCGAAATTGAAAATACAAAGTTCACATTTGTGTGCAGTTTAAATACAGTCCCTTTGGTTTTTAATTGCTAATTGTCTCTTTTCTCATTAAGCATATTAAATGCCTAAAAGGATGTATTTTATCTCAATTATGTAAGACCTAAAAAAGAATTTAAAGATCAACTGAACTTGGCCCGTTTCGTGCTGGGACACTACTGCATATTTATGAAATCAAAGAGAAAAAATATTCAAAGTTTACTTTGAATACTCCAGTTCCTATTAGATCACAACATATGAGACTTTTGTATCATAGTAAAACCTTTGATTGATTCTGATCAGAGACAAACAATGAAAAATGTTGTTTTCCATTGGGTTGAGTGAATCTCCCTCTCTACAGGTAGAAACAAAATATACATTGCACATTTCAGCTTTTCATCAGTTCCCTGGGAGTATACAAAGATCCTTCAACAGACTTCCAGCTTTTGCTTCAGCTTAGTAAGGTGCTTTTGGAAGATTTGATTTTTCAGAAAGGTTTTGACAAACTGGAATATCCACCAAAACTGTTTGCGCTGCTGCAGGGCTCAAAAATTCTGGGGGCAATGTTGCAGAAATAAATCAAAATTGTCATAGCATAGAACAAACCCAGCACCATTTCACTTGGAGAGAAGTGGGTTTATGAAGCAGGATTCTGAACAAACCCAGTCCAATAAACCACATAAGTGAATCCCTCAGAGTAGAGTAAATTGTCTTACGTTGAACACCATGCAGTGCTGAGCTACTTGGGTACGTCCACCTTGCACTGCAGTCAGCTCTGTGAGCAGGCACGCTAAGAAGCATCTTGGCTTTTTTTTTTTTCTGCAATGAAAACCTCCTCTTGAATATAACCACAGAATTAGCAGTCCAGGAGTCAGCTCTGGAAGCACAATGTTATGAAGTATATTTTTTCAGACACAACATATGGGAATCTCCTTTTTTTTGGCAGGCTAAAGGATTTTAAATGAAGCAATACTCTACCACTACTTAACTCAAAAGCAGATGTATTTATTTCTTTAGCTACTTAATGCTCTTTGAGCAGTACTGTTGCTGCAGTTTTTCTTGTGCATGAAAAAACAAGAGTTGCATTCACAGGACCTGGGTAAAGGTTGTGAAAAGTTCCCACAATCTACATATCATGGAAATAAAGGTTCTGAAAGCCTGTTGAAAGAGGACAGCCTCATTTTTAAATATATACTTACACTTAGCATATTTGGCATTGCTACATAATTCTTAACTTCAGCGTGAAACACAGAAGAAGAAACAGACAGAAAAACACATTCCTGCCTTACTCAAGGCACTGATGTACTGGCATGAAAACACTCCTTCCAAATCCTAGATACAAAGTCAAAGAGAGGCATAAGTGATAAGATACTATTTTTAACCCAAAGAATGTGGGTGCCTGTCTTCTCAGATATATTCACCCTCTCATCACCAACATGAGAAGCAAAGGAATTAGTAAGCAGGTAGTGCGAGAACATGCACCACTGCTCAGTACAGACGATATACCTGTCTTGAAGCATATTTGTACCTGTCTAGAAGCTGCACAACATCAAAGTAGCTTACACTCTCCGTTGTTCAGCACAGGCGAATTTGCCAGCTCCTTCTTAAATATGTTACAAAGGAAGAAAGATCTGACAAGAGCATCTTCTATTCATACATGCTAGTGCAACATGGGTCCCAAGCACAGGGGCTATAAAACACCTGCTCACAAAGAATCACCACCACCACCAAAATCTTAACCCCCACCCCAAAATAATGCTGATGCAGTATGAGAAATTCATAGGAAAGGGCAATTTAACTCATTTACTTTTTATATATGCATATGTGAAGAGACTACTGCAAGTGCCTAAAGAATGGGGACCTTTGGCAAATGGAATACATTATTACTCAAATATTGCTTTCAAGTTTCTCACTACAGAGAAGCTAACATGACAACACAGTGAGTGTAGTGTTAGATAATAAACTGCTCTCTGTTGATTCTCCAGGTTCCCATAACACTTACATGGGAAATACAGAGATTGAAACAATCTTTGCTTACACATGGATCAATACTCTATTCCTAAAATCCAGGATTTATTCTCAGTGTTAGCAGAAAACAAANNNNGCTTGAAATGTCACAGGCTTAGTATCTTGATACTGCCCAGCAAACCAAAGCAGCATTTTGTCACTGATATGTTAGAAAATATCATTTCAGTAGAACCCATATGGTGTATATACATCACACGGTGTATGTCTAGAGTGTCACCAGTTTTCAGTGTATCATGGACCAGATCCTGCAAGTGATTTACTGGATCACATATTTTTGAGTTTGATAAAGGAAATAAGGTTGTGGGGTGTTTTCTCCACTTCCTCAGCATAGAGCAGCTTTCTTAGGCATAAGAACTGACAGTGAAGAAATAAAAAAATTTAGAACAGCAGTGACCAAGCACAGTGTTAGTACCAAGCAACAGCTGAGAAGGAGCAACTTCTTCTGAAAGCTGTTTTTGGACCATGAAGCTTGGAGCAACAGAGAACAGAAAGGTCAAGAGTGAATCTGAAGAGATGGCTGTGACCAGTAGTAACATGGATTACAAAAGGGGAACTTCTTCTCACTAGATGCTATGTAATGAGAACAAATGTATTCACCTAGAGTCCTAAAGGTCAGCACAGGGGCCAGGAGCACCAAGCACTAGGAAATCTCTTAAGAACTAGATCATGGTCTGTTTCATCCTAAGAGTCCCTCCCTCCACAGGGTTCAGGTCCTTCTCTCCACAGGGTCCAGATAATCCTTTCAAAGAGTCTTGCTAGATGATCTAGCCTTAGGTCCAAAGCACAGGATTTTTTAGCATCAATAAACTGTTACTGAAACTACTTCTGTGCTAGAGGCCCTGACAGAACTACTGTGTTGATAACCAAATGTTATACCGATAATGAGCAAAAGCAATTTCCTCTCTACCTACTAGCACTATAAACTCACCTTCAGTACAGACAACACACAAATACAGCTTCTTTCTTTCTATGTAGCACAGGACATCTGCTACATCAAACCTGTGCTTCTATGACCTTCTGATGATGACTGTCACTTAGAGGAGTCATCATCTGATCGCCAGGAAAAGTGTAATTCTGATTGCACAGTGTCTTTTTCTGGAGGTGATGCTGTATAGTAACCACAGCTGACAGCCAAGCTATACAAAACCTGTTTAAAATGTTTATGTTACACTTGTGTGCGTTACACAACATACATAGTTTAAGGCAAGTTTGAAATCCACTGTATTTACTAGTCATCAGTGCTCAACAGAAGAGTATCTAAACCCCAGCAGGATCTGTTAGTAGCTAGTTCAACGGAGCCACATATAGGAGTGGGTGATTTTGTATTAGAGAAACAGAGGCATGAGTGAACATAAATTTCATATGCTGAAATAAGGGTGGGGGAAAAGGTTGCTTATTAAAGACTGGCTCAGCTAAGTAGTATAACATTTTGCAAAAAAAAGAGGAATATTTCTATATCCCTATTATTTACTAATAAAAATTAGTAAATAATAAAAGCTCCACAATAAAGTAACATTACAGAAGCAGGCTATGACTCTCTGTGATGTATAACCGGTCAGTATCTCCATATATGCACTAAGCAAACCCTGAGGTGCTTGCAACAAAAGCAGCTTCAATACGATGAGTATATGAAACCCAACAGCCAGAAGAAAAAGTTACCACAGGATCCTATTTTGTGCTTTAAATATAGTCCACAAACACTGAAACATTTGTTTTCTTACTTTTCCATAGTTGGGAGGACATACTCATTGCCGTTTAGTATTTAAGCACATGAACTTTACCGGTTTCTCTGGCAATTAGTTGTCTATGACAACTTACGGTTGGACTGGATGTTTGTAAAGTTCTTTTCCTACATAAACAATCCTATGATTCTAAAAAAACTACTCTGACAATTAGACACAAAGTTTCTGAGGAAAAGTGCTATTAAACCTCCCCACATCTCTCCTGCTTTACCATCAATTGGACAAAACTGGAGGCTGAAGAATTTGGGGAATGAAAAAGCTGAGTTTTGCCTACCAAGACAAAATATTTTTAGTAGATTGCTTTGGAGAGAAGAATGGCTGACAGTGGAGTTGTTTTACAACCTCATTGCTTCATACAGTACATCTATTTGCTCTTATTATGGTAAATAAGCTTGTGAGAACATCATAAACATTTAAATGGCAAATGATATGTAGTAGAATACCTGAAGGCTTAAATAAAGAATCCTTGGGGAAAATAGTAAACCATTAGTTTAAAAGATGAATTGACAATTCTAATAAGCCTTTTCTAGAACAGCTGAATCAGTAAAACACATTTTTATTACAAATGAAAATCACTGTTTTAATAACACCGGAATTTGCCACAAATGTCAATTAGCAATATATCTCAGTAACTAAAACTACAGAAAAACATTATAAATCTATCTTGCAAATGATGGGAATTATATTTGATAGTGCACTACATTCCCACAATAGATCCTGTTTAGCATACACAATGCTGAGATTGTGTAAAAAAAACAAAGAACTTTAAACCACTGAGATTTTTCTTAGTTTAATATTGCAAAAATCCTTCTAAGAACTTATTGGACCATATATGGCTACAATTATTTAACCAGGTAAAAAGTTATACTGTGCTCATCAGTCCAGTGTTTATAGGATTTAACTTCAAGGAATAATGTGAATTTTAAAATCATATTTGTGTTTGAAAAGGTCTACTACTTTTAAGAAGGGAAAAATATGTAAAGATTATATTAACAAATCAGTTATATTAAGGATTGTATTCACAAATCGCATTGGGCTCAAATTACATTCTTGAGCACATTACAGCTATTGTGCTTGCCCTGATTGCTTGCACTGCTTCCCATTTTCAACAGCATCCACTTGGTATGACTGTAAACAATCTGAGGTAAGAAGTATGTAACTGTACACATTATTAACTTACATCATGGAGCTTTTTACTGTAATCATAATTATCATTAAAGTTACAGCCAAAATCAAGTATTTTGTCCCCATTTCCCTTGAAGTTTCAGCTATACCTTGTTTATGGTGCCTGCTTTATAGCGACTAGGCTGTTTCTTCTGTATAACCAATTACGGAGGGGTTGGAAATATCTATGAAATATCTTTCTGTATGATCTACCCGTGAATATGCCAGAATTACAGCCTTGATGTTATGCTGATGAAAGTAAGTATGTTAATCTCCTTCCCAAGAGAAAAGAGAAATTTCTTCAGTTGGAAAGGTGACTTAAAAATAGTAATATCCCTCCAGTTCTCAGACACAGCCCAGGAACAGGATCCTGGACTCCTGTTTCTTCCAATGCACACTTGAAGCTTTTCAATGGAGACATTAATTATCTTCCAATCAGTAGGACCTAAGGTTAACAGCCACACTAGAGAAGGAGCAAATATCTCCAGGGCTAAGAGTGGTTGCTTGAAAGAGCACTCTTTCAAGTGTCTAGTGTCCGGACTACTATCGTCTGTGTTCATCCCCATTATAGTCAGGACAGAGAACTTTCTTGGTTTACATAAATTTAGAAAGAAGAAATTATTACTATGATTTCAGACTTCAACACAAACTTCCTCTATTTATTGTAGTTTGGGGATATTTTTCATTTCATAGAACCATATAATCATATCATGGTCTTTCAAAATTTTGCTGTCAAACTAACCTCCATCTGTGCAATCCCTTTAAATCCACTACATCAGGATGACAAGAAAAAAAGCCAAAAGATCCTATTACCTCGTGTGGCACCTATCCATTATTTAAAGCAGAGATGAAGCTATAAGTCTGTCAGCATTAGTTCTGATTTAAACACTTCACTCTAGACACTTTTCATTAACTGTCTTGACATAGCTATATATTATTCATTTAACCTACACTTCATTGCACTCCTAATATGCAATCATGTTTTGCAAATGTGAACCTGAATATAAGGCATTCGAGGCTAGAGTCCTGGTTGGTGTAAGTCAGAGTATTTTAGTAAAAATAAACCTCATTAGTCTTGCTGAGGATCCAACCCTAGCTCTACACCTGCAAGTGCAACTGTATTTCTTCCTAGAATACCTCCTGAATATGTCTCCATTTTTAGTACAACACCTGGGATTTACGCTCAGCTCACTTTTCATCGCATCGAAACACTCATTAAAATGAGAATTTGTACTGTTATAGGAAAGGTAAAATGCCTCTCTGAAAGATGCACTAAAACTAAGTGAATACTTCATCTATTTTTCATACACAAATTTATTCATTGAATACTATCCTCTAATAGCTCCTGTTATGGAGATTACAAGCAGTTTCTCCAGAGCATCCAGAAAGCTATTCTTGTTTATTTGGCTGGACAAATTGCACTTACAGAACATCTCTGCCTTGTGACTGGACTATCAGGTTTCTGGCATGAACATCTGCATTTATCAATTTAATTCTTACCACCTTTAGAACCCATAAAAATACAGACCACAGGCTTTCTAAAGTAAGCATTAACAGTAATTGAAGCATTAACACAGCACATGAGTCAGTAACTGTCATTCTGAGGTTTTAGCAAGTTTTATATCCTATAACAATCAAAACTAAGTCCTTAGGCAAACAAGCAGTGGTAAGTCCAAACCCCTGGCACCCAAACCAGTCTGTCTAGTTCTTTTGCCTTTTTTTTTAAGACAGATTTGAAAACTCAGAGTACTATTAACAATATATTAAACTGCAATATATTCACCAATGTCCTTCTCCCCAGCTAACAGAATTCATAATTATTTCAGTTCAGTAGCTAAGAGAATTTCCTTAGTATTTCTTTGCAGTTACTTCTCATTTGCTATTTCCCCGATGAAAACAAGGTATAAGCCACTCCACCAAGTCTGTTGCTACCTTTAATGCACTGGCATCTTCTATTCCCATCTCCAGATAGCGATCAGGGTCGTCTCTCTTTTGGAAAAAAATTCTCTAATCAGCCCAGTCTATATCTGTGTTAATTATCACTATGCTCAGAAAAACAATATTGAAGAGATAACCTTAACATATACACATTATTTTGAATTATGTAGGCTTCTGTCTCCCTGCTTATATAGAAGTGTCATTGTAGTTGTGCTGGTGTAATTCTGTGGACAAGCTAGGCTTGTAGAGAGAAATAATATCTTTTATTAGACCAGGAGATATAGTCAGGGGAGAGAACAAGCTTTGGTCTTAGAAAACTAATGAAAGTCCTCTGAGACAAGAAAGCTTTCTTGTTTTCTCTCCAACTGTATTATTTGGTCTTATAAAAGATATAACCTTTTCCAACTGTCCCTACAGACAGCTCCCTATAACTTGACTGTCCTTGGTTATAATAGATTACTTATGATGGAGATAGGTGAAAAAGGATCTGTAGAACAAAATAAAGAAAACCAAAAGGCCAAAAACACAGTTAGGGAACGTAAAATCATGGCCTAGATAAATAGCAACTCCTTACACAATATAGCCTGCCTGACAATCCTGAGGAAGACCTCTTCAACCTCAACACCAAGATAGGATTATTTGCCAAGATTATTAAACTCTACACCAAAACACAATGATCACTTTATTTGGAGGGGGTACACAGCTTAGTTGCTTATTAGACCACTGTCATCTATCTGCAGGTGAAGTGATGTACATCTAGGAGATTTAAGGATATGTAGTCACTGAAAGAAGGCCTCCCCATGACCATTCATTGTTTATAACTGATGGAGGAGTAGGTTACAGAGAAGATGAAGCCAGACTGTTTGGTGGTGGTACGCAATGGAAGAATGAAAATAACAGTCACAGGTTGCAGAAAAAGCAATTTTTTGCTGTTAGAGTGACCAAACACTGGGCACAAGGGGCCAAAGGGGTTTTGTGTCACTGAAAACTATGATTTTACCAAGAAAGGAAAACCACTGTAGATGTCATTACTCAAAGGCCATATAGTCACCATGGTTAACAAACCTAAGAATCAGAGGAAGAAGGGAAGGACATGATTCAGGTTTCCAGCCAGAAAGCAGTGAGATGCCAGGCATAATTTAGCAAAGAAGTGAAAGACAGCCCTTTCCATCTGAAGGTGATGCTCTCTGGGGGCAATCAAGGCAGGACATCCTGTCCATATGCTTCAAAGGCAGTTGATGTGAAGGAAAGCAAACTTCTGTAAGCAGAGTGAATTAAAATGGTGTACTTCTTAAAGCCCGTCCTTCATCCAAGCAATTTCTATCTGTATTTTCCATCCAAAAAATCCTCTTTGCTTATATGACTGATTTTTCAAATTCCAGTTTATCAATCAATCAAGTCTGCTTTTTACAGTAGACAACTGCTCCTTTAGTTATCTGCAAATTTTAACAATGGTGGTTGTGTAGTTTCTTGAAGAAGGTTCATAAAAATATTTAAAAGGAAAAGAAGACATTTTTCATGCATATAAATAGAGCTCAGAACTAACAGCAGCTGTAATACAGAATCACAGCATAAATTGATGTATTACATGATAGGTATAATAAATGGAATCTTAAGCAGTAATTATTAAGGTCACCCTATGATTTCAGCTATGAAGCATCCTTTTATCATTTGTTTAATACTGGCAATTTGAACACATAGGATGACTTTTTTACAACAGATGTCAGTTACGGGTAAAATAAACTCTGTCATAATTCTTACACACATATAATTTGAAATACAAGCGCTTGTGGTAAAATAAATTGATAATTTTGAAATTTCTGAGTAGTATTCAACCTTGGAAATGCTTTAAATACTTTTCTTTAAGTGATAAAACAGTAGGTAGTATTCCACCATAACTTCTACCAAATTTCTCTCCCACTGTTTCTGTACTTGTTCTACTTGTTTCATACTTTCTAGATGGAAAAGTTCCAGGTTTTGTCTTTGGTTGACCTTTTTCTCTTTCTTTTTCTTTTTTTTTTTTTTTTTTTTTTTTAAACTAGGGCAAAATTTTTCCAACTCTGCAAAAGGAAGATTGCAGGAAAAAAAGTATTCTCAAAATTAAAAAAAACCCCCAACAACTAAAGGTGTCATAACCTACTTTTAATGCTGTTTGTGACAGAAAGTTCAGTTCAGCAAGGAAACAGTCTGTGAAAAGCTTACTTATGCTAGCTAAAGCATTTTTGAGCTAGGCAAATATGTTCACTTTCAAACTGTCCTACAAAGATCACCTTGGAAAACTCCATCAAATTTTAAAATCCTGATGCTATGCCTTTCTTGACAGAATGCAACAGAAGTCTTAATTTGTAAGTCAGAACACTAGAATTAGGACTTTAGACTTTAGTAGGCTTTTTAGAGATTGTTTTCAATAACACCAGAAAAGGCACTTTTTTCAATGCTAGTATGCACTAGCATTGAAAACCTGAAATTTCTGTGGATTTCATGAAGCTGCTTCTGACAGATTAGATAATGGCTTCCTAATAATCAGTCATTAAAAAACAAAACAACCAAAACTTACAGCACCCATATAAAATATATGGCTTTGGTTTCTTCTTTGGTGAAACAGTTCTTTGAGCATCAGGAATGGCTGTTTGCTCTTCAAAGCAAAGAGCTTTTTTTTTCTTTTTGTTTAGTGTAGCACAGGGTTCACAAGTAAAATACCTAAGGAAGAATAACTCTGAACAGAATGAGCCTGTCTTTTCAAAAGTAGGTTTGATTCAGTGATTTGTAACTTCTCAAGGCATCAGGCTATTTATTTCAGTTCAAACTCTCCCATTTTGAAATCAATAATAGGTGCATATCATAATTTGAACTAGCACCTTAAAAAACACCACCACACTCTTCCTTAAATGTAGCAGAACAAAAGAAAAAGCTCTAGAAATAGTATCTTTTCTATCATTTAGCTAGTACAGAAATCATATTACAGAAGAATTTTGCAAACAACTAAGTCTTTCAACCAAGTCCTAAATCAAAGACCCAAGAAACTGATGAAAATCCACTGACTTCAGGCATCTCCAGATAACAGTGCTCCAGCTTAGATGCTCAGGCCCATTTTTATTTTGCTATTCTTATGGAATGTGTCTGAAAAAGTCACTGTGAGTAAATTGTCTCATGGAATGAGCTGCCTCAGTTCCTGGTTACTGTTTCATAGCTTTAGGTATTGACAATTAATAATAAAAAAAAAAATATGGTAAAACCTCAGACCATCACTCAGCATTAGGCTTTTTGACTGAATGTCTGAAACTCTTTATTGGATCATCTATTAGGAGAGGACTCTGTGGTGCAACTACTTAGCAGAGAATTCCCAGCTGAAGAGGGAAATTGAGCTATGATAGACGACTTCAAAACATCCCCACACACCCCCAGTTCTGGGCTCTGCCACGGGCATGGCAACAGCGCCAGCATTTCTAGCAGCCCATGTAGGCTACAAAACCTCATGAAACCAAAATAGTATCTTCAAATATTAATTTTGGAGTCATATACTGTTTTTAATCTCTGCATCTCTTAGTCCCAGCATTCTGAGACAAAACAGATAGGAAAACCTTTCAGAATACTGTTAGAATTTAGGAAATAAGTTAACAAGCAAAGAGAGTGAAATTCTATAGGATTTAATGGGTGTGCAGTGGGACCACAAAGGGTGGGATTAGCTAGAATACAGAAAAGCTCTCTCCTGAATTTTTCTGTTAACAATTTTGTAAACCCTCTAATTATTGCAGTGCAAGACTTGCAATTCTAAAATCTAGAGTTCAATATCAGCCTTCTGGGATTTGCTGTTGTTCTTATGCCAAGCAGATGTATTTGCTATTAACTTTCCCTGCAACACTGAAGCAGTGCAACAACAGAAAATCCCAGAAAGCCAGAAGATGACAGAAAAGATATTGTTGCAGCTCCCAAAATATGTATAATCTGAGTTCATCTGCAAGGGTAAAGAATACACAGAGGCAAATAAACCCCAAAACCAACCCTGTTGACTCAAAGCCAGGTTGTATGACATGTAAATTAGTTAGTTCTCATAGACCTCTTAAAGCTTATTGCTGCCATATCAGGTATCTCCTTAAGGTTTATGGATAACATAATTTACTGTTTGTTTGGGTTTTTTTTTGCCTCATTCCAATGATATAAACCCAGCAAAGCTCATAAGCACAAGGAAACTGCAAATACAAGGCATAAATTGAATAAGGAGTTAGGATTTTTCCTGTAGCGAAGCTACTGTTACGTACCTCCAAAATACAGCTAAGATGTACATGAAGACTCCTTTGTAGCAGAGAAGATTCTACACGGGCTATGCCTATAGTCCCAAATGGGATATGTGAGAGCAACTTATGGTAATGAAGAGCTTCCTACTGCCCCATAACCAATATCATGTCCAAATGAGTAGAATCAGATATAAAGGTGTACTATTGCAAAAGAGAAAAATGCAAAAAAAAAAAAAAAATCCTTCAAGGAAAGACACAAAAATAGACAACGGCCCTCGCCAATCAGCTCTGGATCCAATAATCTCAATGAAAATTCAGTATCTTTTCATAAATCTTCATTATCTCCTTTGATCACAACCTGCCTTTTTATGACCCATTCTAAATCTGAAAGGGTAGGTTATCATCAACAATTAAAGAATCAGTGCTCCCTTTCCACCTCATACTCCTACTTTTGAAACCATAGGAATGTAGTAAACCTCCAAAAATGTATACAGTCAAAGGTAATCGACAGCTGTAATGAGAAGAATAAAGTTCCCTTCACCTGGAATATGCTTTTTAAACCATATATCTCATAAGAGGAAAATAAGCTCTAAATTTCTCCCTTGATGCACTGTTCATATATAACAGCAGCAATTCAAATAGTCATGGTCAATGCTGGTGAGAACTGTAGTACAATGTAGGCAAAGTTCCAACAATTCTTCCATATGGCTTTTATCACTGCAAGTGGTAAAACGCCATTCAGTAAGAACATGTTGGTAGTGATAAGATTCAAAAGAAAAGAAAAAAGATAGAAAAAAAATCAGTACTTTTGAAAAATTCTTCTCTTAATGCTTTCCAACATACAAGGATCTCATTGCCAGATATAAACTGAGTGATTCCTACTGACTGCAGCCATCACCAACTATTACATCATCTTGGTCTGCATTCAAGTCATATCTAGGGTTTCCAACAACTTAAGTGGGCACTGAACTTAGTCCCTGAGTTCTTATTCTCTAGGTCAGGATACATTAGCTACCTTACCTTGATAAGGAGGATAGTTTCATAAATGCCCATCATAATTTAGAAGAAATAAACTTTAATGAATACCAAAGTGATTGTTTAGAAAACTACAGGCCTAAGATCCTTTGCTTTGCATATACATTAACAAATGTTATATTGAACTCACTACCTTCCAGTACAAACTGTCTCCTATCAAGCTGACTCAAGCAAACATTCAAACAAATTCTATTCACATTTACTGCATATAGCACTCATGACAACACCAAACATACTATTTCACGATATTTTGGTTTCAACCCTGTGGCTCTCAAAACTGCATGGCTTATCATGTGCTGACAGGCAGCTGATGCTATGGAAAACACAAGTCAAATGTCAGTTTACTTTCAAGAGAGGCTGAAAACTGGTAGATAACACATATAGAATTCCACTAACACAGTATGTGAGCTGGCCTGCAGAATTAATGCAAGAATAGATTTCTCCACTTTGTAAATAAATGAGAACAGTTCATTTAATTTTCTTTGAACTATGTCAATAATCTGATATCACAAACATGACTAAGTTAAATGCTTGCTACCCTCAATGCTGATTTATCAAATACACAAAAACTTAACTGTAATATGAAACTAGCTTAAGCGCTATGTTAAATAATGCAATGATATTTTAAAAGGGTAAATCAAACAGGAATTGTGAGAGGAATTTCAGTTCACTGACAAACCGAAATAGGATGCAAATGTGCTTAACTTACAAATTCCTGAGCTATACAAGCTGATGTCTGTTATATCTGTACTTTAAAATAGATGTCATAAACTGCTGTGGAGACCAAGGAGATCTGAAAAAGTTTTCAGACAGTTCTAATTTTGACAAGAAATCAGATACCTCACTTTGTCTATCATCATAAATGAAATCTCAAGTGGTAAGCATTCTCAGTAATAATGATCCAATATGAAATATTTCATTTACATACTGTATTACCTGGGATATTTCTATGTGATCATCAAAGATTATTAATCATATCAAGGTGATTAATTTTAATAAATCTTCAGAATTTTAGATAGTGCTTCTACTTTAACGTAGTGATATTGACTAAACTCTGTCCTGCACACCCTAAAAATAATATTAATGGGGAAAAATTCAGTGATCAATATATATAAGACCGAAAAAATTCACAACCCACCACCAAGTTAGCAGTCATGCAAGAAATTTGATACCACAAATACCAAGGAAGTGTAGAATCAAAGAACTGAAACCTAAGTAAAACTGAAGGTGGCTTTATTTCCCCAAAAGAAAAAAAAACTCTGTTTTCTTGATATGGACACACTTAATCATTTAAGCAAGACCTCATTCATACTCTATCTTGGCTGTATTTTTGAGACACAACTGATTTGTGTGATTAGACTCAAGTCTTACTTCAAAGCTTGATGTAAAAAGCAACAAGGATCCACTGGGTTTATTTCTCCCTTTTTGGAGCTTCTTAAAGTGGGTGGAGAAAATTATTATTGGCATGAAACATTTCTCTATTTCTCATTATTAGAAGCAATTAATAATAGTTCTTCTTATGTAAATTACTACCTTTGTTATTCATTATGCAGTGGCATTATGATTATTGCTGTTGTGTTTAGATACCTAATGAGTACTAATACTATTATCATAATGATGCCTGGGAGAAGAACTAAAGCTCCCATCTGGTGAATTAAAATAAAAGAAGGGGCAACCTCTGTTCCTCAATAGTTTTGAGATGTCACTGTCAATCAATTGGTGGCTTACAGTTCAGCGTCTGCTGGAAATATTTTCCTTTTTCAGTCAAGCTCAGCTGCAGCTCAGTTACACCATATGTGAATTTTTTGATTTTTCTCATTCACATTCAAGAAATACTTTATTTATAAAATTAAAATGATTAAGACTCTCTCCAATTTCACAAAGGTTATTTAGGGATGACAGTCAGTGGCTTGGACCAGATTAGAATCAGTGACGTAAATAAGGGACATTCTGTAATTTGTTATCATTTCCTTAGCCAAGCACAATGATGTTTTACATGTTCATGTCAAGGAAAAGCATGTAATTTGATCAAACTGCAAATGCAAACTTCTTGGCAGAGCCTGAGGGAAAGCAATGACAATAATAAAATGGATAAGCAGCTCGTCAAGAGGACTGAAAGTATTTTCAACTGCACACTTTTAAAGAAAATCCCGTAGTGGAGGGGCTAGAATGTTTGCAACAGTGCCTGTGGCTATCCTGGAGGTGAAAGATTAGTTTATGAACTGTGGACATGCTATTATTAAATGAATTCAGATAAGAATTAAATTCATTCATTTACTTAACTTTATTGTTGGCAGTGGAGCAAATCCTCAATGATGTAAATTGGAGTTGGAACAATGACAATTTCTAGCATAAGAGTGTCTGACCCTGAAGTATTTATTTTGCTTGAAAAAGTAAACACAGTTTATATGTAAATGAGATGCAGCTTTTCCAGCTCTGTATAATTTGTCAATATGGATGTTAATTTCACAAAGACTGAGCAACCTCTATTCTAGAATAATAATAGAACTTGATCTCACCAACCTTTGCTTGTAGTGGTAATCTTATTATGGTGCTGGGACTAGAGGAACAAAATAAAGGGTACTGTCACGAACATTTTCAGGTGAATGCACATCATATGATACTTTCTTTTATATAATTTCTTTGATGTGTTTTCTGGTCTCCTTCAACATAACAAGTGATGCTAAGAGCTAAAATGAAATGCTAGGGCATCTATTAAAAGTCAGCTTTTTGGTGGATTTTCAGGCAGTAGTATATTTTACAATTGGTTCTGGATGTAGGTAAAAATATGATTTTATAGGGAAAATCTGATATCAAAACTACTGCTATCCTTTCTTCTCTTCATTATAAAAGGATTTATACCTGAATATAGAAAACATTATGCAGCTTAAACCTGTCACATGAACCATTTCTTGGGAGAATATCCCACCCTTGGAGGTTTTCTGATTTACTCCCACTCTTGATAGCACTGTCCTCAATCTGCAGACTCCGCTTTTAAAGATTTGAAAAGAGCCTTAAAGCATCTTTAAAAGTGAGAGTGCTGAATCCATTTCAAGGTGTGTCATAAGATCATAATAGAGGCTATAGACATATTTTTCAAAAAGGACACATTTAAAGTGTTTTCTCAACAGGCACAACACTGAATTAAATTACTTCACCTGAGAACTATCAAGAGAAAATGACAGGCATAGAAAAAGGAATAGCAGCATATTTCATTTCCATTTTCATTTCACCTTCTCCTTAAAACACTAGAATTTACTATGGTTTTATTTTCTTCTGACCTAATTATCATTGACTTCAGGATTTTCAGTTTACGAATACACAGGTCTGCCATGACTGTAACATACATGTTGTTATAATATGTTTCAATAACATTTTCTAATAATCTTTTTCCAAATTCTTCAGCTGTAATAAAGTTGCTAATAAAATCAATGCATACTTTTGTGTGTTACATGCATGCTGTGATAGAAGTTTAAATCACCTAGAGCTCAACTCAAAATGAAGTTTAGAAGCATCTGTTCTAAAAATTATTCTAAGCCACTCTGGGGCACTAATTTAATTAGTGAATTTTTCAGCTTAGTCTTGTTTGATTCTGCTTTGTTTTGCTTATTCTAAATTCTTTTCTAATACACCAATATTATTTCTACCTTCGTTGGGACTGTAATCCTAGCTTTCATTAATTCTTTATATCACTTCCTCTTTCCTTTCTTATTTCCTGCTGTCTGATAGACACAATCTCTCCATCCCTACAGAAAGCAGTGGATATTATTTAGGAACACATTAAAAGCACATGGTTAGGCTTGTCTTTTGTCTACCAAAATGCCATGGACATCACTGGAATTTTAGCCTGTACTTATAAAATTTATAAGTGCCAAAAGACTCAAGCACTTTTCAGAGTGAAATGATTAGAAAACGGTAACCTAGGAATCATGTCAATGATAATATTTATTTGGATTCAGAAGTCAATTACCCTAACTAAAACCAAAGGAGTTCATTAGTTGGCACTGGATGGAGAATGGTTTACTTGTTTCATACTGACAATATTAAAAACAGAAACTTAGCATTTTCCAGAAGAAATTCTTTTTCATGCTCTTAATGACACTTAAGTATGTGTAAGGTCATTTATCAACACTAAGACAGCTACAGTAAATAAGTATCTGCCAGCTCTGTGTGATTGCCTGAAATATCTACAGAGCACAAAGAAGGACTGCAGGAATACACAGCAACATTTTTCTAATACTTTTTCCTTGGTAGTGACTACTGCCATTGTCAGAAACAGGCTATAGGGCTAAGTCGATTTTTAGTCTGACTTTGTACAGCAGTTCCTGTCCTACAAAACCAAAAGACCTACTTGCTGTATCACACAGGACTGCCAAACGAACATCACTGATGTTCAAAC
>JBCJKH010059310.1:0-13411 GCA_039877255.1 Loriculus beryllinus | reverse complement strand
AGGGGCGGGGCTTGGAAAGGAGAGGCGGGGCCAGACGGCGGCCCCGCGGTGCCGCTCCTTGTGCGCCATCTAGTGGCGGCGCGGGGGCTCCGCAGGGAGGTGGTTCCCAACGCAGGGAGGTGATTCCCGAAACAGGGACGTGATTCCTGTCCCTGCCGCGGTTTGCGCCTTTTTCGCTCTACAGGAGCCTCTAAGGGGAACGAAACGATTCGGATGAGGCCGTGCCCGCTCTCGGAAGCCAAGGGCAGAGGCTAGCATCACGGCGCAAAGGCAGAGAGTCTGTGGCCGCCGAGCATGCAGCCCCGCCGCTGCCTCTCCGCAGCTGTCTAGAGCCTGACAGAGACTGAACTTAGCAGTTAATGGTTTATCTGTCTCCAGGCTCAGCGCTGAATGCCATCAGATTAAAAGACCAGGCCCTCTGGCAACAGTTAGATCGATAAAAAGCACAAACGATCTCTCTGATTAACTGTAACTGTACAATTGCCACCTCCTAAAAAGGGATGCGAGTACATACACACGGTATCTGCAGCCTCCCTCCCCACACACCACGGAGCATGGCACTGCCCCTGGAGCTGGGCAGCCACACATCGGTCCCTGTTTGCAGAACAGGGGCTTGGTGAGGAGCAGGCCCCCAGCACCACGCGCCCAAGGCTCCCTGGCAGCACAGGGCAAGTTATTTGTTGGTGGAATCACTCCATACAATAGCACCAACAAAAAAAAGCCTTCCTGTATGCTCTTCAGGAAGCCACTGGATCTTGCCATCCCTCAATTTTCCCCGTTAGAACACAGGGCTAAGTACTTATTGTAACTGCATAACAGCACCGTGAAAATCCAGTGCTGTTTCCTCATCGCTCCTTTTCTAACACATTATCTGATGTCTGTCCTCTGATGGGCTCAACTGCTACTCCATCACCCTTCAAAGACTGCTCAGAGAATAAACAGAATGCCTGTGATTAAACTAAGAAAGAAGGGGTTTGCAAACCTTTCCCTCCCATCAGTGACACAGGCATCACCATCTGCTGAGGTCTCCAAACAGGGACAAAGACAAACCATCCACACAGCCCTGGGACAGACAGAGCCCCCGTGGTATTCATACACATTCAACTTCACCAGGAGGAAAAGGATTAGCAGTACTGCTGGTCAAAGTAAAGGAGATAGCACCAGTTCAAAGCAGCTTTCCCGTGGCCACACAGGAAATCTGCAGTGAGATGGAGGGTATGAGCAGAGGCTTGTGACCATGGCTCACTCTGGGAGGAAAGGCTTCTGAGATATGAAAACAGAGTGCTCTTAAAGCCTTTCTCTGCCATAACCTAGCAGCAATGCAGTTGCAATTGGCCTAAAGGTGAATTAAAAGTGAATTCTCTCTCAGCATTTGCACTGGAGTTCTTTGCTTTTGACTTTCTCATAGGCAGAGCATCACTGAAATCTAGTGAACTTAACTTTAAGAAGAAAACAAATTCTTCTATCTATTGCTAAAAAACACCACAAAACAGGTCTTTTGCTTTCCATGACAGTCACCTGCAGCATGCAGCCATGGAAGCTGTCCCACGTGCAGCCAGCAGCAGTTCCAGGCGGGAACTGATTTCACTGGTTTTCCAAAGATAATAAATGCACTAACACAGATGAGCCCTGCCTGAGAAGACCAAGAAACAAGAGCAAGCACAGGAGACATGCGAGAGCTCCAACAAGGAGACCAAAGCAAGGGGGACTGCTCAGAAGTGGGCACAGTGGCAGCATGCTCCTGCTAAAGCACCACAGATGTCACATGTCCTGCACAGGAAGATCCTTGTATACCCATAGAAGTGGGAAAGCTTCTTTTGAAGGGGAGGAGGGACGGGGATGGGACCACGAAGATATGTAGAAACACCCAGGTTCATATAAAGTTTTATGAGGAGAGTTAGAGTGCACTCAGCCTGTAAAGCAACCTAACAGCAGAGGCAGGCCCCCGTGATGCACTGCCTGGGCAAAGGTACCTCGTGATGGTGCGTAATCGGGATATGCTGCAAGTCTTGTGAGAGGGATACTGCTGTCAACAGGTGATTGAGGAGCCTTTTGCATAAGGAGCAAATGACAGACCTTGCCAGGGATGAGCAAGGGGAAAGGCAGAGATGGCCATTTACCTTGACATGTTTCTTCCACACAAGCCTAACTAATTGCACCCGTCAAAAAGGAAAAGCAACACATGGCTTTTGTTCCCTCCGATAAGGATCAGATAGGGCTCTTCCTGTCTTCTCCAGCAGCCCTTCCTCCAGCATAGCATGCAGAGGAGGAAGAAAATACAGCTTTGAAGGTCAGGTAATGGCCTAATTAAAGCAGGATTCCAACTCCAACGCTGAGGCCCTGCCCTTTTAAAGCGCAATGCTGGGTCAGGCTGTCAGTTGTGGTTTAGTGCACCGGTGCTGTTAGCACACCCCTAGTAATATGCTTAACGTGGGTCATTTGACATGCAGGCTCCTCAGTAATAGCAGCAAGCACGAAGAGATGCATGTTAACCCTAAAGCAGGTTTCTGTCCTGTGAAGGGCACCTACCCCCTGCCCCGCTGGAGATGGAGAGAGCTTTCAGAAGCCAAGAGAGCAAGTCTTCCCTTCAAATCCAGACCACACAGAGGATGATCAGGGAGGGGGAGGACAGAACCGTGCCTCTGCAACCATGGTTGGGCACAGTTCAAATATGTTTCTTGCCCAGAGTCCCAGAAAGGTCCTGTGGGCATTGCTCTCTAAAGCAGATGTGATGCCCTCAGCTTGCCCAGGCACATATTTATGGGCCAGCAGTATTTCTTTTGAGTGCAGGGGAAGGTAATATTCCTTTTGACAGCATTACTGCATGGCAAGGGCACAGGTGCTCTTGAGCATGTTTTTAGTTAAACATAGGCCTGAATGTTTAATCTCAGTCCAATATCCTCATGCTTTCATGTTGTATGCCTAGTCCTTGCTGAGGCAGGGGAGGATGCTTTCTTTGTCAAAATAAAACAAAAGTAACTCATCTTTACCCCGTCAAATGTTAGTAGAGTTTGGGCAAGAGGGATGTTAGTCTGGGAATACAGGGGGGGCAGGTTCTATGTAATGCTATGTTCTCTGTGTCTTCCCAGTTCTTCCTGCCAGCTGCCTACTTCACCACAAGGCTATCTGAACTGTTCACCAGATAGGACCCAAACACCGCTGCTCTCAGTGGCTACAGATGCCTAAAAGGATCAGATCACCTTCTCTGACCTTTTTCTCCCTGTTTTTTTTTAAGTGGTTGGTATAGCAGCAAACAAAGAAGGTAATCATGGCATTTCTGTCCTCCAGTAACACAGAACCTCAGAAGCAGGCACAACTGCTGCACTCTAATCCCCTAATGCTGCCAGCACATACAGCTGTTCCTGTTCTGACCCTTTTCCAAATGAGTCAAAGGAGTTAGTTCCAACTCTCAGATGTTGCTGTATTTCCCATTTCAGGGGCTAGCATTCATTCTGGAGTCCCAGCGAACAGCATCTTGTACCCTGATATGTCTCTTCAGCCAACAACAGCAAGCTGGAGGGATTCATGGCTCCCCAACCACCTGCACATGTCCTTTGACCCTTCCTGGTGCCCGAAACACGACAGGCAAGCACAGAAATTAAATTCCATATTAAGACATAAATTACTATTTTATTACATTAAAATGCTTGAGGTTAGGACACATTAATTCAGAGCATTAGTCATGCCAAGGTAGGAAGTTATATGCGAAGAAGATTAGCAAGGAAACATAGGCGCAGTCCTTACAGGGCTCAAGAGGTCTCAGCTGGATTGCTGGCTCCTCCACAACATTCTTGCATAGCTGTGGGCAATTCACCTATACCAGCATCCTTGCTGTATTTGCAGACACTGCACTCCTGGCTTCGGAGTGCAACAATAAATCAAATCTTCCTGTTACCCTAACATGAATCAGTATCAATATCCACCAGGTCAAGGCCCTGTTCCTCAAACCTGTTTCTGTTTGCTGTACCCAAAGGCTGGCAGCAGCATTCTTGCTGCTGGCAGAAACGGGAATCCAGCTGGCTCATTCACTGCCCTGCATAGTGCATCCCTGCTGAAGTGCCTGCAGGCCCACAGTGTAGCTGGGCAAGGGGCGAGCAGCCACACAGGCAGCAGGAAGAATCAGGAGATGCACTGTCTTAGACAGATAAATCCCACCTGTGTTTCAGTGCCTTACATCTGATATAGCACATCAGTACCAGACTTCTTAACAAACACACTGCAAAGGATAAGAGGCCTCTATGCAATACTCTCTGGTAACAATCAGATATTATGGCAGCCACATGCCAAAACTGCTTACCAACACAGACTTCCTTTTGATCTGCAGCACTACTGGTTTATTTGCCAATAAAAATATTTATGTGTAATAACAGTAACACAGCTCTTACACCGAGTTATCTACAAAGAACAAAGCATCTATACTGCTCCAGGTAGGAAAAGAAAGCTCTTACCTGATGGAGACACTATTTTCTACTGGATAGGTGATGATGACGACAGATGTCCAGAGACGAGTAGAAAGACGAGAAGTGCAAGATGCAGGAATTCACCTTCTCCTCCTATGTTAGTCTACTCATTTCACACGTGCAGGGTAAAACATCTGTCTCTGATGAGTAACTGTGGGGAAATTACTTAAAACTTCTCAGTTATGCTCTGTCATCTGACAGACTGGAAAATCATCATTCCTAAAACCGGACACCAGTATTCCACAACTAACCTTGCTCCTACCTTTCAATAGGCAAGTCTTCACCCAGCAGCCAGCCTTGCCCATCATCTGCATCTTCTTCACAGAAATTTGAGACATGAACAAATGTTAATAAATCTTACTATTTGATGCCTTAACAGAGAGCTGATGTATCGGCAGTTGAAGCCTAGAAACCAATCTGCAGAACCCCAAGAAACACTCCTAATCTGAATGGGGTGTTCGGAGAACAGAATCCTATCAGTTACTCAAGTAATGTGGCTGGGGTTTTGCCCCAGCTTTGGGCAGGTGAAGAATTTGGCTTTGTTTTTCATTCATATTGCTTGAACACTGTTTCCCAAAGATCTGCTGCTGGCCTGTGTTTTATGACAGCAACATCCCATGAAAAGCGGCTATTTATTCCTTGGGGGTTCCCCCTGCCCCCACCTGATTTGGGAAGAACAGCAGTATGGGGGTTTTTATGATTTATATGGAAAGAGGAAACCACCCTGGGCAAAAAGTCTACAGTCAGCAGAAGCAGCACTTTGTCTTCAAAGCCTTAGACACAGGGCTCCCAAATGATTAATGTCCCTAACTCACATTTTTCTTGCAGATGTGATTTACAGAAGAGAATACGAAGAGGAAACGACTTTTAAAAGAATATTGTTACAAAGTATTTTCATAACAAGGAACAAGAGAAAACAATTACAAACTCAGATGCCAAACTGCTGATGGATGTTAATGCCTTGGCACCAGAACTTGATACTCTGCTTTCCTAGAAAATTATTGATACTTGCTCAACCTGAACAAAACAACACATGAACAAGTCACTATATAGCCACAAATTAACATAAATACCTACATTCAGGCTCCACATTTGAAAACCTGACAAATACTGTTGTCACAACACTTACTTTGCATTGCTTTTAGTTATGGAATATCACAGACACCAAGAGATTTTGGAATATCCCATATGGCTGCAATATACAGGTCCCCATTTCTTGGTCTTCTGCATTATCTTGGGAACTAGACAGCAAGACTTCGAGTTATCAATCATTAGTTGAATTTGGATAAGCAAAAGGAGGTTAGCATGAGGGAGAGTTTATCAATGCAGCTGTAGAGAAAAGCACACACTTTGGGATTTTGAACACATCTTCACTTGCTTGAGAGCACACAAGAAATGGGTTGAAATCAAGCACACATAAGCAGGGATAAAATAAAGAAAGAAGTTTGAACAACTATTTCAGTATCTGTGATAAAGCAGGACATCAGGGCTTCTCCCTCCTCTCAGTCACAAGGCATGTGCCTTGGATTGTCACTGTTCTGAAAGGAGAAATAAGCTTTTAATATCAGGATATTTCATTGCAGAAAATTGCTTTCTCTTTTGAATCGTTTTCCTATGTACTCAAACAGAGTAAAACCAAAACTGGACTGCTCAACAGATGCTGAGAGGCCATTTCAGATACACAAGGAAGATGGGTTCTGGAAGTGCGTTCTAGTGTCTGCCTGGGCATGCTTTGCTCCCTCTGACTACTGACAAGGTTTTTGAACTTGGCTTACAAAGCTCTCCGCCAATCTTTTTGGCTTTGTAATTCACTCTCCATTTATCTCAATATGATCAAGTGATGAGAGCTATGACTACGTATGTGTAGACACATGTGCACATACATAGGTAAGAGGACATTCCTGGATGGGTGAGCTGGGGAGGAGGGAGTATGGAACTAAAGTTACACATGGGCCTACTGCGAAGCTGTAATTAATAAAACCTGTTGATTGCAGCCTGATTCTCATTTTGTCCTCCACAAAGATGTAAAAATCCCAGGCCCACAAGTTATATAGCCTTGCTAGATGAAGTGACTGTCAGATACATCAGGTATCCAAACCATTGCATGCACAGCCACTAGCGTGCACAAGCTAACTCAGTACAACACGTGAGCACTACCTCTGACGTGCAGGATAGGGACCTCTATTGCAACCAGAGGCTCAAAGGTGATCCTGAGTAAACACCAACTTTGATAAACTCCATATTGGAGCATGATCTCATGTCCTACAACAATACCTGCAAGATAAGACTTGTCCTTTGGAAGGCTTGTGAAGGAATGAAGCCTATAGCGCTATCTCACAGAGCCAGCTGAGAAAAAGGGAGAGGCTGAACACAGATGTCACACTCTCACACATTTTTCCATACACTTGGGGAGGGGGAAACCAAAAGCACTGACAAAGAATGTTTGCTGGGATGTGGGGGCACTGATACTTTCCTGTTTTGCTCTGTATTTAAGGGGAAAATTCCCTGTTTGTCTTAAGAAAAACAAAGTTTTGTGGAAAAACAATGTTTATAGCAATTATTACTAGAAGTAAATCTCAGGTTTCCACCCAGCTCTCCGAAGTAGCCTTTAGTATTAACAGATGGCTGGTTGGAATCGGCCTGAGCCAGTGAACTCATTCTGAATGGACACCAAAGGCGCATAGTTTTTGCTTCACATAATCTGAGCATAAGGTGCTTTCTCCCATCCTTCTATCAGGTAACTACTGACTATTTTATCTTCAAGAAGGAAGAACCTCAAGTGCAGAGCAGGCAAGGCTTCCAGTCAATGTAACCTGCTTTTCCAGATCTATAGCTCAGCTATAAATAGTACTGGAGCAAAGCACTGGCAGCATGGATTTGGGCTGAGGTTAGAAGCAGGAGACATTTCATTTGTTGGTGTACATACCCTGCTTATAGTAGCAGTGGCCTTGATGGCTGCAATTTTGAGTTCCTTAATTCAGGCAAGGGAAGGCAATGAAGATCCAAAGCAGATAAGGCTGAAGGTAGCAGTCATAGCTGTTGATTTAAGGAATTACCACAGTCTCATACAGTGAGATATTCCTTCCTACATTTTCCTCTGTGTTCTTTACAGAGACGCATACATATCATTTCTTACTGTATCTACTGTTATGTATTTGCCCGCATATTCACTCATTACAGATTGCAGTGAGGCAGCCCAGACAGAGCATAAGTCTCTAGCAGTTAAGCATTCCTCTTCCCCTTGCCAATTCTCCAAGTCACGCAACGTTTTAAAAGTTATTAAATTCTAAATAAAGGAGATTAAGGATGCCAAATGCTATTCTGTGCTAAAAATGGCAATCAATATTTGTTAAGACAATAATGTCTTTAGGGCCAGAATACCACTATTCTCTAGACCAAGTTTTTTTCTTTCTTTGGTAAAGAGACAGTTCATCATATTTTCCAGTAACCGCTGCATCAAACCCAGAGCTCTGGGTGAGTTAGAGCATTTAAATTATCGTACCAAATTAGGCATGTTTCTAAAAATAGAATGCTGCTTTTCCTTATTAATATTGCATTTCTGTTTGAAATACAATGCTTGCTTAGTTGGAAAGCACAGAGGGGTTCATCTCAATAGGAGGGTGGAACAACACATACATGTGTACGGCAAGGTAGGGAACCATTTGTTAAAGCATCACAGGAATGCGATACCTGCGTAAATCGAACTATAAGCACAATGCCCACGAATCACCATTTTAATCTATTTTGTTCCGAGATTTCTTTCTTTTCCCAGGAAGATGATGGGTAGTTGTTCTTCGTGCAATTATTTTGACAGTCATGTTTATTATGAGAAGTTAATGTCTGTGCACAGCAAATCTGGGAGTGGATTCGGGACCAGCCTTGTAAACGTGCAGAAATTGGGCAGAGAATGTTTATCACAGTGTTTTCCACTTTTATGAGGATGCAGTTGGTTATTATGACAAGGTGAAAGGTCTCAAAGCCTTCATTTTTAGGCCACAGGTGTTCTTTGTAGAGGGTTTTTTTTAATAAAGAGTATTATTAGTCCTTTAAATTAGCTCTTATTGAAAGTTACCACATCTGCGTTATGTGGTAATGAAGCCAGGGGGAGGTCATAGCAGGGGACTTGTGCTTGAAGAAAACATCTGGACATTGCTTTGACATTCACTAGCAACTTCTTGTATTTTATTAAGAAGTAAGGAAATTATACCGAAATCAAATGCAAGATTCAAACAAGAAATAAAATGAAAATACAGGACCTGAAAAAAAAGTCTAGCTTTGAACAAAAAACCCCCTTTCCCTTCTTTCACTCCCCTCCCATGAACTCTGGTTGATGAGATTAATATCCAGTGCAAATGGCAGCACCAGTTAAAAAGCTGTTCAACCAGTATTTAACACAGATGTGTAACACTGCCATCATTCTGCCTTTCCCAGGAGAAGCTACTGTCATTTTAAATACTTTCTGAATTAGAATTTCTTTTGGGCTTCCCCTCTTCCCCCCCCATTTTGTTTGCTATATCATTTTGTAAAGAGGTGCAGCAACCTTAGGAAGTCCTGTACCTTTATATAGGCAATTTTTATCTTCACTTCCTCCTGGCTGATTAAAGCAGAGAAGCTTTGTTTCCTGTGCACAGTTACACCTACCCCTTCCATTGATGGAAGGAAGGAAAAGTCTACTCTCAACAAAAGGGGGATTTGAAAGCCATCAAAATCCTCAAATGGAAGTTCCTAAGTAGCTACATGATAGCTTTTAATCATCAAGGCTGACAACTGAGTATTTAGGAACTACTGCATTAAGAAGCTTGGCTGGGTCAGATGACTGTCCAGCTCCATCGTGCATGCAGCTAGGCATGTTTACTGGGCAATGGTTTCTGTATGCACTTCAACAGTGCAGTGTATCCCATGCTCACTGTATTTTCTTGGTTTAAGTGCTTGCTTACAAATGCAAGTGAAGCTTACCTTCTATTCAGGTTCTTACATCACATTCATCACTGTAACTGAGCATTTTCCAGTACCACTGTAAGCGGTCAGGTCATTTGCTCCCTCAGGCAGGGAAGCACGTACATACCAATGCACTGGTTTAATGCCACTTTTCTATTCTTACACATCTTGAGTTTAACATGAAGAACTTTTCACTGACACTCTCAGCACAGTGACCCTCTGCAAATCTATTACATTTCTAGCCAGAAAGCACAAAGCACATTCTACAAGCCTATAAATATATTTGGTTATAGCTATGTGAAATCATTACAGACAAGCTACCTTCCAGCTCACCCCAAAATTACAATAGCTGCAGACAAAGTTCACAGTACTGCATAACAACATCTTTTAGGGGGGAAAAAGGAAAGCAGTTAATGTGAATGTGACATGCAAATATGAAGACAGGACACCAGACTTCTTTTCTTTCCCCTTCCCATTGGGTGTTTTATTTTATAGCATTTGCATTAGGTAATCAACTGAAACACTTCAACAACAGAAAGCTGGCAGCATAGTGAGGAAAAAATGGAGATTATTTCTCAAACAGCTGTGACAAAATGGTTTCAAGTTGGAATAGTATTGCACAAACGAATCAGTTTACTGAGGGTGAGTGGGAGCGAGCATCTTCAACATGGATTGTGAGGAAAAAAGGCACTATTCAGCTCTGTGTGTGTGTGTGTGTGTTCAAAAGAAACAAGTCATGACGCACAATCCATGTTTCTCAAAGTTACATTCAGTACTGCTTTAGAAATGCTCACAAACCTGTCTCTCTTTACCGAAGCTACAGAAAGCTGCTGATGTAAATACCAGACAGTACAAGTGTATGAACATTTATAATTATGCTCCAGAAAAGTCTCAGGAAGAGGACTCTTTCTATAAATACTGCTGCAAAGGTTACGTAGTTGCATAGGCTTACAGTAAAGGAAGCATCCATCCAACTAGGCAGCCTTACAGTTTCCTTAAGTTTAATCTCTAGTAGTCATAAAATATGCTCTAATTCTGAAGAGCTAAATTGGCAGTGCACTTGAACCAGGCTTTTCCACTGACTGCTTAAGCAGCACAGTTCAGATAGCATCATCCATACCCCTTTTTGTCATATACGTGTTCAGCAACACCAGGGAAGCTCAATAAAAGATTTGAACAGAATTATAAAAGAACTCAATTTTCCCCAATATAAAACTGAACAGTTCTGAGGCCATAAATAAGCAAATGTTTATTCCTGGAAAGTAAAAATAGCTACGTATCTTCAGAAAAACTAAGTAGCCAGAAAAGGCATTTCAAATGACCAGGGTGGGCTGCTTCTTCCTCTCCCATATTGTATAGCTATAAATTATCAGGCCTGTTTGAATACGAGGCCATGATCATCATACCACTAATAGAGAGACTGCTTGAAAATCAACTCAGAGCAAGCAGGAATGTGCACATAGGATACTCAGCACCCTAGCCTTGTGGCTGTCTATAGATGCACTAATAAGAGTGAAGTTCTTGCTGCATGGCTGCAGAATTATTATGGGAAGGAGCTAAAACCACTGTTGGTCTCATGTCAGCACTGCCCAGTGCTCCGGGCACGCTGTAGGTATGGTTATGCAGTTGCCAGTGCAGCTGGACCTCATGCCATTATGCTGACATCAAGAGTTCCAACAGGGCGAAAGTTTAGCACAAAATCTGGGTGTTAATCTTGTACAAAAGTACAGAACAGTGTAACAAAACCTACTCTAAACTATAGTGAGATGAGCGTTTCAGCACCTTTCAAACGAACTTAGCCCTGCAGAAAGCCAATCTCCTGTGCAGAGACTATAGTGACTTCAGTTAAAAGGTCTGTGTTTAGGAGGCTGCATAGTAAGTTTACTGATCATACAACCTGCAACAATAAAAATCCATGTATTGCTGCTTTTCACTCCAAGTCATTAAGGGAAAATTCACATGATAAATTCTGTTCATATACTCTACAACATTTTCAATTCCAACAACTTGGATTGTTTCCATTTCCAAATAGAAGAGGAATAAAACAGGTAATTAAAAATGTGTAAAGCCCCTTTTCCTAAACTTTTAGTAGATGTAAGTTTGATAGTTTTCAATTGAAAGGATTCTAAAAAGTTCACAGTTGACTTAATAGTTGCTCTAGATATAAAAGTCTTGATTCCTTCTGTGTTCCACAGACAGTAACATTGTCAGAGCACATCTGGAATGAAACCTCCCAGTTGTAGTTAGAATTCTTGCTTGTCTCTACCCTGCCAGTTCACAGCAAAGGATGGGAAGCGATATCTGATTAAATAAAATGTGCTTTCTGACATGACCTATGAAAAACATATTGCTCATTTAAAAGTAACAAAAGTTGCATTGTCCTATTGTTTTCTATTGTTGTTCTTACTGAAGACTCAGAATTAAGAAAATCTAAATCCTGGAAGGAAACAGAAATTAAAGACAACTTTTTAAATGTCTTACAGAATACAAGGGGTTTTTGTAGAGCCTACTGAAATCAGTAGGTTTGCCTACTGGTTTTCTTGTCAATAGAGAAGCATTTGTCTACATACCTATTTCATTACTTAGATGAATATTTTATGTTTTCACTTACTAAACTCTTCTGCTCTCTTAGAGGTGCTCTTCTGAATATTCTGAAGGAGACTCAAGAAGGTAAACTGATCCGAATTACTCTGAAGGAGAAAAGAGATAGTCAAAAGAAAATCTATCGTAAAACTAACAGTGAATGAATAATCTTTCCTGGGATTATAAATATTCATTTTGTTTCCAAAAAGTTACTGCTTTACTATGGAAATACTAGATCTCCATTACCTATTTCTTGTGTATGACTCCTCAGCTCCTTTCTTTAGCAAGGAAAAATGCCTTCATTTGTGAACTAACACATCCTATTCCCAAGCACGCTGGCATTATTAATTACATCAATAGACACGAACTGGAACAGGAAATCTTATGCATGGTTCATGCTATATAAATGGTAAGCTATCAGAAGAAACTTCCCTGATTATTTGGGAAGAACAAAGAGAGATCTATTTTTAAAAATCAAAGGGAAAAATCCAAGAAAACAAAGAAAATGCAAGATGTACCTGATAGTCTCTCCCTATCCTCTCTGTCATCGGGCTGTTGCTTTTGGCTGCAGACATTCGGTTCACAGAACATTTTCCATTTCCTTTGTTTCCATTACAAGAACAAGCTGGTTAAAGAAACTCTACTTGGTAATTTTAAACTAAGCCTTCAGCATCGTCCCTTGGGAATTTAAACCTTTACCACCATTCCTTACTTGTCTCCTCGGTGCCTTCCCCTATCAAACTCTGTGGAAAGCACTTCAAGAAAAGGCAGGTGTAAGATGTGTAAAAACTCAGATCTTTAAGAAAATTCAATAGGAAACAAATTCTTACAGTTCTCCACTGCCATTTGCTCTAATGCAGTGGCCCCAAACATCTGTTTGCCAATTGCAATTTACTTAATCTACCAGGTGTTTCACACTGTTAATAATGGCAACTCCCAGATTTACAATAGTCACATAAGGCAGTTACATAAATACAGTTATGTCAATCAAGTTCACTGCATCTTTCCCAACCAGACTACACATGGCATTTTTCTTCTTGTCTTCTTATCATAATAAAAGGATGAAGACTACATTTCTGCAAAGAGAATCCCTGGACAACATTCTGGTATTGAAGTCAGAGAGGTCACTGAGGTGCATTTCAGCAATGTCCAACAGTTGTAACTCAACCACGAAGTAGATGTTATGTTTTTCACTTCACACATAACAGAACGGGTGCAAAAACCCCACTTTAAACTAGTTACTTTAAGCCTTTTGGTCCAAATACATAAAATAAGCAGTATTTACAGCATTTTACTCCTTTTGTATATGCAATGCTTTAAAACACGTTATAAAGCACCTTAGTAAAAATATTCTACAGATAAAAGTATCGAAGTAGTAGGAAAACCCTAACCATACCACAGCTCACTAATGGAGTCATAATATGGATTCA
>JBCJKH010059306.1:0-25011 GCA_039877255.1 Loriculus beryllinus | reverse complement strand
AGAAACTATTCCCAAAATGACAAATTCTATTGTACTGGAAAGTAGCCCCTACACAATTATATCAAGCATATACACACCTAAATATTTTCACTTGTAAAAGACAGCCTATTATGCCTCCCTCCTCCCTTATCTACATAATAGAGATGTTTAAAACAAAGGGTTCTGGAATAGAATAAAAGCTTTATAATAACAACAAAAAGCTGGAGAATATTTTAACGAACTAATAATAAAATATGGCTTCCTATGCGGCCTTGAAGTTTTATACAAATTCGAACTCAGTACCTCTTTGTTAGCCACTGGCCTTCCACTTACTCCACTGACTGAAAACAATCAGCCAATGCAAAATTTGGTATGTAGAGTTATTACACAAACCTTGTTTTTCTTTGTAAACCAATGAATAAGAAAACCAGGATAGCTGTATTTTTATAACACTCTCAAAGCAATCAAACTGTGGAAAAAATGCTCAATCAGTGAGGAAATGCGGGAATACAGGATTTAATCAAGTCCTTGACATGCGATAGGAAGCCAATCACGGATGTGCATATTCCAAAATATTTCATTTTCATATCATTTAGAGCAATGTTCTATTCCCCCTCACTTGTACTAGGTGGCATCTAACTCCATTTTTTTTTTCTAATTAATCTCAATGGAGTAACTCAGAGAGGATGGAATAATCTGCTCATTCATTTGTAAACTCAGAAATAAAAGTATCAGTCCTTTATTGTATACACTCTTTTATATAACCCTCTAGTTTTCTTTCACTGCAGACAACTGCTGTTAGCTAAGGCTCCTTTTTTCCTCACTCAGTTTTTGCTTTCATCATTACATGGACACTGAACATTACGTACCTTCCACCACCTTCTTTGCAGTTGGGACATGTGCAAGCTACCCGTCGCAATCTTTTTGCCTCTTGATGTGGTTGGTCCCCTTCCTCATCTACCACCTGTACTCTCAAATGTGTTAGATCATTGGTATTCAGTGTAGAATCACCACTGAGCTGCCACTCTTCTGGATCTGGCTCCTCTTCTTTAATCCTAATATCTGAGGAAAAGAACAAACACAGATCCATCAGTAGACCATTAAATAGAGAGAAGGAAACCATAATGATCAAATCTGTTTTAATGTTGAGAGCACTATGGCAGTCAAAAGTCAACATCCTTCAGTGCCTACTGACGTTGCTCCTGTGCCCTTGTAACCTGTAAGGTATTTAAAAAGTTTATCTTACTATACATTTTAAAGTTGAAGACAAGCTATAATGAATTATTAAAGTTTGAACTGTTCTTGGTAAGGAAGCTGTTCACCAGGAAGATATAACTTGCTTGAAACTTGGGAAAAACCTGAAGAGCTTGGACAAAGGTTGAGAAAAAAAAAAAAAAAGTAAATGCATGTTTCAAATAATCCTGAGTTTGAAATAACCCATTTATATTTCCTCAGGATTTCTCAATTAGTTTATTGTAGCAGAAAGAGCTTTTCTTTTTCAGAGGTTTCCAGTATGCACAGTAATAGAGGAAATCAATTATATAAAAAGTTTTGACCCACAAAAGACCAAGATACCTAAAGAAGACAAAAAAAAAAAAAATCATGCTTTTGTTACATTTTCCCCTTCTCACCTTAAATTTATGCCTTTTCCACCATATATAGAGAAGAAAACATTTAGGGAATAAGGTTATTCAGCATTAGAGAGAGGTGAGCAACACACAATGTACTTTGTTTTGATGAGCTAATAGTTAAAATACGTCTTTGCCGTTTCTTGGATGCAAAGAACGCTCTTAAGTTATCCTTGTAGGATGAACATTCGCAAGTATGTATACCCTCTTCCCACAGAGTATTCATTCAAGCTAATCCAAGAACTAATTACAGCATCATAGCACGCTGCAAACCAACAACTATTTTAACAAATGTACATATTAACAGGATTTTAAGACAGTTTCTATATATCATTTCAGAAAGCTGAACTCCAGCCCCTTCTTTGATTCAGCAGAGTAGCTGTGTGTCTTTCTGGATATATTTAAGAGGCTGCTTTCTTTGCAGAAGAAATGTAGTTACCATGTAGATTTTTATCCTTAACTCAAATCTCACTGTAACACTGAAACCTTAACTGAGCACTGGGGCCACTTTAAATTCTTTCTGGGAGTCTGTGCATAAGCCATTATCTGTATAATAAAGACAAACCGCATGAAGAAAACTTAAGAAAACCTGCTGTGTCAGATCACAAACAGCAGCCTGTCACATTAGAGGTCAGGAAAGAAATTCATGATAAAATATGTAAAGAGTGGTAGTTACCTGGACTACCTTCCTAATCATCTCCAGCATTCACCAGAGACAATGGGTGTAGCTACACACAAAAAATTTGCTTGTTGTTAATAAAGTCCCAGTCCAGCCTCTCTCAACACCACAGTCTGCCTTCCTTTTACTCGCACATGTATAACCATTTGCAGGACTGTGCTGTAAACTACATTACTGATGTGACTAAAGTTAAAACAATTCTCTAGGAAGCCACTGCTTTGAGAAGAGAATTCCAGGTTAGAAACAGGGAAGTCTAGAATATTTATCTGGTTTGGCTACAAAAGTCAAAGCTAGGAAATTATTTGCACTAGTATAACAGGCTCTGAGCTGTGGGAATCCAGGAGCTAGCACACTCACTTTCACTGGCTCTTTGCACATGTGGCAACATCCAGCAGAATTACAGTGGTAAGCCTGTCCAAAGACACCTGCACACTGAGCTCCACTGTTACCATAAGAAGTCCACCATTTCACACAGCAACTTAACAAGTATCTTCCATGTGAAGACCTAGAAAACCTGTGGTGACCTCTAGACACCAAACTACCTTTCCTACCAAATCAAGTCATCTTCTGAGACTCACGTACAAAACCATTTAATTATCTGTAACAATTTGTATATACATGTCATATATTAAATTTATTTTACATAAGCCAAGACTAAAACACTACACAACATACAATGACTTACAAAATTAACCTTTCAAATTTGATACTATTAAGCATACTAATACATTCACATACAGCAACTTTAGAAAAAGGCAAAATCCTGATTTATTCTCATACAACAGGGCACATAAAACAGGAATTGAAATGCAGCAAAGTGGCAAGGCTGTCAGCACAGGCCAATTCAAGCCTCCAAGTAGTTCTTAAGGATGGGGATACATTATACATGATACTCTAAGTTCTTTTACCAATCTAACTGCTCCACAAAATGTACACTGCATAAATTTTATTTAAAATAAGAGTTAATGTTAATAAAACACTGTATTAAGAAGTTAATTTCATTATGATCTTACTAACATTAGACACAGGCATATAATGAGTTTGTAATCTCTGTAGCTGAATCCAGTTAGCACTGCACACACATACAACACGAGATATCAACATGTCCCAGCAAAGATGAATAAATCAAATTAGAGTATGGATTTGCATTCCCAAGAATCAACTCCATTACTGAAGTCAAGCATTCCACGTCACACTGATTTCTCCTGTTACACTGACACACCCAAGTCACATTCTAATAATGAAGATACACCTAACAATAGGAACATGTCCAGAATGTCTGCTACTGCATACTACCTAGGAACTTCTCCCTTCAACTCATGCAATGTTTGTTTCACTTTGCAAACTTTCACCATGACTTCCTTCCATTTTTTTTCATCAGTAGCTCTCTATTCCCAGTCACCTCCAAACGTCACCACTATTGCAGCAGCACAAAGGCTCATAATAGCTTTATAATGGCAGAGGAATGAGAAAATTGGAACAAGAAAAAAAAAAAGAGGGGCAGGTAAAACCCCTATGAATTGAAGACACTGGAGAAAATAACAATTTGCATAGACATACAATAGTTTATAGCACTATTTTAAAAATGCAAAACTGAAATGAAATTACTGTGTTTGTAATTTTACGCTGTTTCCTGGTTATCTTGGTAAGGCAGAAACTAGCTATTTCTTTAGGTATTGCTCAGACGGGCCATCTTCTACTCCAGGCACACAGAAAAGTACAAATGTAAACTGGCAATTTACAGACAGAACTTTTTAATAATTATGTAGATTATATTTTAAATAGAACAAAATTAAAAGAAATATCAAGAGATGAAGTGTTTATCTAGCCTCCCCAGGATGTAATAGAGCAGAAAGTGGACTGTATCAAATCCCATAGTAAATATGATTTTCTATTTTTTGGGGGGGGAGCGCTGTAATTTAGAGAACAATATGAAAACGAAGGAGTAGAAGGGACAAACCATGGAGAAAAGCAAAAGGTAAGAGTCATCTCCAGTGTAATGGAACTGGAGATTATGCAAAATCATATACACGGCACCAACTCTGCATTTCTCCCTCGGTGGTCCTCTGGACGTGCTCCATTCTAATTCAGTCTCAGCTGACAGAACACTTGGTTTTACTCACACTCTGCAAAAAATTTGGCATAAAAAAAGAAAAAAAATTCTATAATCCCTAAAGCCATGACAAGCTGATACAAACACCAGCAAATTGCAGGCAACTTTTTTCCTACCAACAGAGGCTAGATGAAGGTTACATTTTCGTTACTATTTTATTTTCATGCTTTCAAATTTCTTTATGTCCATTCTTAATTAAGTTCAAAATTTAGTAGTAGTTAAGCATGAAGGGGAAATTTTGACAAAAATACTGTTTCAAACTGCCTACAGCATGAAAATCGTACGTTCTGTTCAAACTGGTTTTGGTATCTAGTGAGCTAGATTTGTTATAAGTTTTGCTTTTCCCTAAAGGATGGAAGTTGGGATTTTTGTGTACAACTTTGCTCCAAAGGTAGTATTTCATAGGCACAGAAAGCCCAGAGCTGGCTATAGTATGGAGCAAATTTAAGTGTATATGGCAAATAAAAACAATAACTAGTAGATTAGTTTAAAACACTTCAGAGAAGAATAACTAAACTGACAAGATGAAACTATGCAGATGTAAATGGAGCTTAAACTGTTCTTGAGTACATTTCAACTATAATCTAGTGCAGACAGAATTACTGCTGCCCGCTAACACACCCATGTCATTTACCTTCTTGATTGACAAATGCATCAGTAAGGTTTCACATTCTATCTTGGGTCTGTTTCAACTAGGACTTTAAAAAAACGCTGCTTTCTTCATCTATAAGAAAAGTTATCAGCTTATCCAACAGCCACAGAAATAGAGGTAAACTGAGAATGGAGGAAGATGCTGTGCAAAAACACTTCCTTTGAGGACTATGCCACCACTTTGGGTTTTTTCTATATCTGCCTCTGCAGAATATCACATAAAGGCACTCTCAGCATTACCTGTAACTTCTCCAAACTGCAGGCTTCTAGTTTAGCTGCTCTTCCTAGATGCTGAAAGCCTTTCTGCCTTTTTACTCAGCTAAGCTTTACAGGTTCCTGATTTGCAAAGCAGAAATATAGTCTTTCAACTGAACTGGATCTCCACAGCAGCACACTACACATACCTTCACACCAATTTCCTCACAGAATCACAAACTTGACTGACTACAGTTTCAATGTCTTGTAATCAGTCATGCTTATTCACTTATTTCCCAAACAGATGCTTCCCTTCCCATCCCTCACACGAAAACTGATGTGAATTCCCATCCCCTTTCCTTCTTGTTAATTTTATTTTCAGTTTTCTCTACAGTGCAACTCACGTTCCCTCAGTATCTTGTCTTACCTTGCCTTAATCTCTGTATGTCAGGACACTATAATACAGATGTTCAAATTTCTTGGACACCCTCCTTGTTCATTCCCACCTAAATTAAACTTCTTAAACTAAACTATGTAAATTAAACCCTTCCTATTAGTTGGCCAGCTGTGCAAGACTTTTAGACATGAAACTCACAGTTAAGGATTTCTACTCTGATTTGCCCCCTAAAACTTTTAAATGTAGATTTAGGCGTTTTTATTATAAATTACACAGCAACAGAAGATACACTACAGAATGTCATCTTGAAATACCTGTGAACCACCGTTCAGAAGACTTGTCATCTAATTTCAACAGTTCTAAGTCAGATTTTAAGTTTCTGAAGAAAACAACTGCTGTGTACGAGTCTAAGCGCAGGATCTCACAGCGTTGAATATTTAAGCAGTAGCACCAAAGAGATTAAAAATGAGGTTACAGATTATTTTTCTCACAAGTGACACCACATACCGTATTTCCAAGTAATCCTATGCATTAGTCTAAGCTAATTATTTAAAATTTGAATCACAAAAGTATTTAAGCCAAGGCTACAACATGTATAACACATCAAGGAACAGTTACTTACCCTACAGTAACTGTAGTTCTTTGAGATGTGTTATCTACAGATTCACAAGATTCTTATGGACAGTGATGCTCTTATTTTTCCTTTTTCTCCATAATTGAAAATATAAGAGGGGATAACTAGAAATGGGGAAGAAGAGTTATTACGCTTGATATAGAAGCAGCCAGGAACTGCTGAAATAGGTAAGGAAAGCAAGATGACACAGAGAAGTCTGTGACCAGCAGGGTTAACTATGCCTACATAAAGGAGTGTTAGATTGCTGCTAAAGTCAAACAACAGGATTGTCAGCAGTAATTCAAGAAGGCAGAACTGTTTAATAAGTATTTCTGTTCCGTATTTAGGTATAAGCCAAATAATGGTCCTATCACTAGACGAGAATGAAAAGATTCCCACTGACAGAAGACAGGAAGATGTATAAACAGCTACTGAAATAAACACTTAATAAATCACTTAATTTTAAGAGAAGGCTGAAGAGCTCTCTGGAGTTTTAAGGTTGCAAGCCTTTGGCACTTTGAATGCTTTAGTGGGTTAGAAAAAAGTTAGCACTGTGATAATACTGAAAAAGGGTAAACAAAGACTCAAAGAAGTAAGGCAAGAATTAATGACACTCAAAATGGGATTACGGGAACAATCTGATTCAGAAGTTGTTTGTTTGGGTTTTTTTTTTAAAAAACAATTATGACCTCATTGTTGCTATAATATACTTGAGAGTTCTGCAAGCAAGCGACTTATTGGGTTACAGTAAAACATTCAGACTAAGAAAAATGAAATACAAAACATATGCGGAACACATGGATTAAAAACTGACACGAAGTTTAAATGCAGATTGAGAACTATCATTTCTGTATGATAAACAACGATGACATGTCACATGTCCTTAAAAGTTACTACCACTTAAAAAAATGTGCTTTCTACAAGCAGTGAAAGACAACTCAGCCTTATCTTCAAGAGAGCAATCACAACTAGGATCCTGGTGAACATTTCTGGCATTATGAAAAGACTGCCATTGTCCTTGGTAGAAATTTCAGATACTTTTTATGAGCCAGATGCACTAAGAATTTAGCTTGAGAGATCAGAACCAAAGGATGTGACCCTGCCAGGAGGTTCTAAGGGCAAGAAAACTTCACAGAACCTGAAATACGCAATAGACCTAAAGTGCTGAGACTGTAAAAGACAGAAGATGAGCTTCTTCCACACTTCTTTTTTAAGTTGAAGCAGTACTGGAAATAAAATCCCTTGCCTCTTTCACTTCACAGATACTTGCCATACACCCCCACAGATGTAAGAGTCTTCTTTTGGGTTCAGGAGTATCTTGTAAAAAAGGGTATTTGAAAAATGAAAAAGGAAGGAGTACCTGAAACTGGGTAATACATTCTTTTGTGAACATCCTGAGGGTATCTGAGCCTAAGGTAAGACAGGCTACCTACCCTCTTTAATCTCGACAGTCTAAGTTGCAGCACCAGAAACTCAGCATACGTGACCAAACACTCACTTAAGAGTAACACACATACAGCAGAATTACACCTCACCACCAAGGGCTGCAAGAAAATTAATTAGACTCTGAGCTGTTTTGGAACATAGAGCAGAAAGCACATGAAGTATAGACACAGAGGAAGGATGCGACAATTCAATTTTTTCAAGAATTTAAAAAGCCAATTCTATTCCACAGCAGCAGATACTGCATTAAAAACACATAATCAGACTAAAGTTATGCAAACTTTCTTCCGCTTTAAGTGAGATAATTTACTATATGGTGTTACAAGCAAGACTGCGAAACACATACAAGCATAATGGCCTAATTCTTCCACAATTTATTAATTTGCTTTGAAAATTATGAGAAAATAAGGAATGTAATTTAAGCACGCTGAAATTAAACTATTTACACAAGATTGGTACATAAATAGCTCTAATTCCTGCACTAACTTAAGTTTGCCATTTCCAATTTAATTTTTCATATAAAAAATAAAACAGTAAGGGAATTGTTTTTAAACTATTTTAATTTTATGACATGCAAACTAAATGCCTCAAATGTAAATGGGATAGCCCAAAACAGATGTTGTTAGATGAAAATATTTACTGAACATCACTGCTTCAGTTTACCTCATGCATTTCAAAAGCCTTTTTTTAATAATCAGATTCAATTTCATAATAATACCATGCCCTTCTCTTGAAATCTTGGTATAAAGAATGCCTCAGAAAAAAAAAACCTGCATAACTGAAAGTAAAAATAAATATGGTTAAAAACTGGAACTTAAAAAGAAAGAGAAAAACCTAAGTTGTTTCATACTGAAAACCAGCCAGAGCTTTTAATAAAGTTCTAGATGCCAGAAGAAAGCTACGCTTTAAGTAGTACTACTTCACCAGAAACATTAAACCACTGAAACAATCATCCCTGCAAGTAAAACTGTAAATACTTCACTTTTAAATTTGTTTGTTTGAGGGTTTAGACTGCTTTACCTAGCAGAAGTTAAACCAAAGCCTCACAAGACACCAGCGGATGAAAGACAAGTTGTCACCTGGGCAACTATTTACCTTGAAAATTGTTAGCCAGCTTTCTGGCCAAATTTTGAATAGCTAAATTACTGCAGCATGATAAAGACTTCAGGTTCTGGCAGGACTGGAATGAAGTCCCCAGTACAAACAGCCAACCATTCCGGCTCGCTATCAACTGGTGTAAGCTGATCAGCAGGCATGACTGTAAGCTTCAATGGCAGCAAGCAGATGAGTCCATTCGGTAACTGGGTATACCCCTGCAGAGGAGGAACTGGGAAGAAATGCAGAGCTCAGTTTTGCAGTGGCACTTTAAGCCAACTCTTGAAAGGATTCCTTTTGACTTGGTTCCAGCCGTAGACCAACGTGGAAAACTGTTTGTAGGATTTTTTATTTTTAAATACATAAATCTTCCAGCTGAGTGTGGCTGGGTTGATAAGCAGCAAAGTACCTTCTCAAGCCAATGCTACTCTCTTTCAGGTCACTTGCTAGTTTCTTCAGATGCTACTGGAATTGTCAAAAGAAGTATTAAAAATTTTTTTAGAAAAAAAAGAAAAGAAAAAAAAAAAGGGCATTTTTATAAAAAGTTAAGCAACACAGATAAGACCTGGTAAATCAGCTTTCTTTTCCAGAAATAACAAATCAAATACTGTGACTCAATACATTATAAATTAGCTGAGACAACAGTACAACTAGATTGTCATTGCACTGTTAAGTCTGGACAATGGCTTGGGGGGAATCCGGTAACTTAAAAATCCTTTCAAATTGACAAAACTTACAGGTTCAGAAACACAAAAACCAAGCTGGTGCATTTCAGTATCCTCTTTTTTTCCAAAAGGAAGGCTACTCTATATGAAATGTTTGAAGAAGAAACCTATAAACATGCTAATAGAAATAAATACCTTTCTTGAACATGTAAGGTGCTAAAGAGCAATGGGAACTGTGAGTGTAATAGCTCTCTTTGTTACACACAATGCAGTATTTTATTACAAACTGCTAACAAAAGCAGACTGATAGACAGCTTTCTCGGTTGTAACTCCACCTCAAGCCCAGAAGACTAAAGCCAGGACACAGGTGAGAAAGATACCCCTTCGCCAGAGTTTAACATGTAGATACTATTTGATACAGCTTTTTCTTCTGAAAAGCGATGTAACCAATATCCTTCCCTTCTCTACTGCAAGACACCAGTAAACACAATGAGAAGGAACATGAGCTCTAATAAACATTCTAACACACTCAGCCAAGACTTTTCAGTGCACAGAAGTTTCTGGCTATGTACACCCAGCAAAGCAGATGTTTTAGTAGAAGAGTAATTACTGGACATTTTTCAAAGAAAACTGTACATTTACTGGACAAAGCTAGCTTTGCATTAGGGTTGTGGTGCCCTTCCATTACATAAACAAAACGTAAGACCTACGTAAAGACATTGTTTAGCCTCACACACTCTGTTGCTTACCTGGGAAGGGAGGCTTGGAAGAACAGCTCTCACACAATGGGTTGTAGCTACCAATTTCCAAAACCTAATCCATGGTTCTCACAGCTACATGGCTAACAGAGCAATCTATATTGTCTGGACTTCAGATAATTACCAACCATATGTGACTCAAGCCCAGGAATATGTTCTTTTTACTTCTGCCCCAGGTAAAAAAGTTTTGTTAAGTGAAAAGAGAAAATACAGCCTGACTGTATTTGTTATGAAAGGAAGCACATTATCTGGGCTGGAGGGAGAAAACACAGGGAAACCCTTCTTAACTTGCTTCAAAGCTTGTCAGTAGTCTGCAGAAAAGAGGAATCAAGAAGACTCTCACCCTTTTAGCTTTAGTTTGTCTCATTCTGCTGTTCCTTTCACATATTTTCCTCTTTCAGTTTAAAACTAAACTGTTTTTTCTCATTTGCAGATCAGAACAACAACGTACTTTTGACCTGCAAAAAATTTTTATCATTTCATTACCTGCTTTTAATTGCATACTTGTCCTTCAGCCTGAAAAAAGGGTGCCACACTTATTGTGAAGGGTTATAAATGAGGAACATCACCGAAAAAAGATTCTCTCAGATAACTTTGATGTAGACAAAATATTAGATACATATGGAAAAGATACTGAAGGTCAATCAAGATAATTCAGTCTGATTCTGTTAGCTAGAATCGGTTTCACATTGATCGTTACTCTGGAAAAGTGAGTTTCTTGTAACACAAAGGATGGACCAATTAAATTCTCTCCAAATTTAGGGGATGGCCATTTAACACCTTCCAGTCCATTTACTATTCCTAGACAAGTAGGAAAAACGTCACTACAAATCTCCACCTTATCCTTCATATAGCCAGGTGTTTATAGGTATTCACTTCAGGCAATAGTTTCTATTCACCTACTGCTTCTGCCTATTTAATCACATTTAATCACTATTACTCTTTCCCCTTTCCATGTGAAATTTCTCACAGAAAAATACCATTAAGGAATGCTTGCATTTTATTATGAACCACCATTAAAACACTCTCAAGGACTGGCAATAGACAAACCATTGCACACAGCAAGCTCAACTTTTTTTCATGTGTCTCTTCATTTGATTCCTCCCTCCTTTCCCTGTCTTCTAAAGTTTCTGCGTGCCACACTCCACAAGCAATAACATTAGCTGCATGATCCCATACCAAATATAAGTATCACAAATAAAAAGGTTCTCATTCTCCTTGTATCTTACATTAAGCCAAAGAGCCCTTATTGCACAAGTTAGATTTTGGCATCTGAGTTTAGCTGTATTATTATGCACCATACATGCTTTTTGTTACTGATGTCTATACCCCATGTAAGTAACAAGGTGTGATGGAGACAAGCCCAAGACTTTCTATGGTCAATGCAAATTGAAAATTTAAGAATCAAGATTGTTCCCCCCTACCCCAAACAAAAGCTGTGAGCAGTACACTCATCAACAGTTTGGTGCTGTTCCCTCAAGACAGTGAAGAGTAGGCTTACCTAAGTGTAGGTAATTTTGTCTTGCTAATATATAACTCACTTTCAAAGCAAAATGAACAAAAGAACCCATCCCAGCTTACTATTTTAAATTCAAATTTAAGAATACAAAGGAAAAGCGAACTTCCTGATGTAGAATATACCAATATCAGTAAGTACGTAAGTATTATAATCAGCAGGCTTTTGAAACAAAGCGGCTTCAGCAGCTCCTCTAGGCATTTTTCATGTAATACTGCATTCTTCTCACATGCTTAAATAAGGATACAATGCAAAATATTTATGTTTTTACTTAAACATTTACGTTTCAGTATCTTAATGAATCAGTCTTGGATCACATGATTATAGTAAAGCAGTTATTCCCAAGCTACGTTGTGCAACTGTGTTCCCTCCCAACTTGCCTCTAATGCTCACTCTTCCCCTCATAACTAGCCTGGGCACAACCCTGCAATGATGAGATTAAATGGCTTCTGGTACAGTAAAATGTCTTGAACCTCAATCATATCTTAACCTTTCTTTCAGGTAGCTACACCCTGAAATTTGGAATGCACCGTATCAAATTTACCAAAAATAAACAGGCATGTTTATTTTTTCCTCACATTAAGAAATACCTATTTTAAGAGAACATCCTTTCTCTGCTTAGAGAGATAAAACACATTGTGAAGCTTATCCTTAACAACTGCACATTCTGAAACATTAGGTAAATAAATAGTACTGGAAATTCACATATATTCTTAAGAACAGCTTCCATTTTTGATTATTACACGATCCTTTTCACTTCTGCTTACACGAGTTTTGTACACTGTAGTTACACCAATATTAAACCAGTAGGAAACAAATTTAACAAAACACCACATGTATAACAGCACCTCAGGGGGTCTGAAAATTTTCAGGGGAAAAAAAATTCTATCAAAGGAAATGTTGGGATTTTCCATGAAAACTTCATCTATTCAGGACTGGGAAGAACAGGGTACGCTAATGATATTGCTGAGTCAGATGATAGTCAGATTTCCCCTTTCTCAATTTAGCACACAGGTCTTCTCCATAGTAAGACTTTAAAGCACCAGTAAACATTGTATTAGAAGTGCTGTTAACCAATATGACCAGCTGTGAGTTACAGGGGTTTATACTAAAGCAGCAAGGTGGGGCCATATTCTATCATTACAGGAGTTTCTAAGGAACATTAATTTCAAACAGAAACTGTCATCACTACATTCAACCCACTGTATTTAGTAAGCTTCTGCAGCAAGACCATAATGTTATTCCCATTATAAGCATTTAAACCAACCACACACAATAACAAAAAGCAACTTTCTTCAAAAAGAGGAAAATAAATACCTGCAGGACTGCCAGCATTTTCTCCTTGATGCAGCTGAATACCAGCAGAATCTATAGAGTTTACTGTAACTGTCTGTAGATTTGGCAATTGAGCAGTGCTTAGACTAACTGGAGTTGACGTCAACGCCCCTCCTGCTGCAACTTGACCAAGAGTGAGAGTCTGCACAGGGGTTAAAGTTATTTGTTGACCAGGTGCATTCTGAATTTGCAAGTTCTGCAAGTTCTGAACTCCTTGCACTTGAAATGTCTGCCAGGTTATCTGCCCAGAAGGGGTCACTGTTTGTGCCTGAATTAAAAAAGTTCCAGGATTCAGCTGCAGTTGAAGATTTTGAAGAGCCTGTTGAGATATACTTTGACTTGCTTGCACACCGTGGATTGTCTGTTGCGCAATACCTTGTACAATCTGGGCTTGACTGGTTGGCTGCTGAGACTCTTGAAGCTGTATGTGTTGTACAATTGGCTGTGCTGTGGAGACCTGAATATTTTGAGCCTGCGTGTCATCAGAGACCGATGTCTGGATGTAATTTCCCTGAAGATCAGAACTATGAACTTGACCACTAGTTGTGGTCAAGTTGTTTGCATTTTGTTCCAATATACTTGAACTGTCTATGGTAACGGGCAACTGCGATGAAGATGATGTTGGCACAAATAAGTCATTATCAGTGGCGGTTTCTGTGATTTCAGGAGAAACTTGCTCACCAGTCCTTTCAGAAGTATCTGAATTATCCATGGCTTGTCCAGTATTTATCAAGTGCCCATCTGCATTAATGCCTGCTGTCATGGTTTGAGAACCACTGCCAAGTCCCAGAGAATCTAGATCAACACTATTGATGGGTACAAAAGTAATATTTCCTGGCAGTCCAAGAGGGACGTTAGCAACTACTTGTGCTTGGCCAGGGAAAGACGAACCACCAATTGCAACTCCCTGAACCTGGACTTGACCAGACTGTGATAAGATATTCTGAATATTAGCTGAAGGTGTTCCAGAGGCAATGATGGCTTGATTAGAGCCAGGAATGATCTGGATTTGACCAGTTTCTTGATTTATACTGCCATTATCAGAAGAGGCTGCAAAGCCAAGTTGAACCTGCTGACCATCCGCTGTCTGGATCTGGGGTATTACTTGGTATTGCACGTTAGACACTGTACCATTAGACGAATCTGATCCTGGTGCAACAGAAAAGATTTGTTGATTTTGCAAACTCTGAATAGGAAGGACATACTGCCCACTTGAAGTTACTGTGGCCGCACCTGGTATCTGTACTATATTACCAGCTTCATCCTTTATAGTGGCAGGAGCTGCAGACAAGACCTCCCATCTATTTGGGGCTCCTGTTAATTGCACAGAAGCCAAATCCCCTGTCTGAATAAAAAGAAAAAAAGAAAACACAAAATTAAAATAAGAGAGGTACAGACTACATGCTAGCACAGTCATGCAATTCAACACTAGAAATTGATACACTACTGGGAAACATGCAGCGCAGCCCATATGAAGAACAGCAACATGATTAGAACTATGAAGTACAGATATTGTAAGTGAGCTAATGCCTAGTTCAGGGTAACCAACCTGTGGGTCGTGAGCTGCGCGTTGCTCGCAAGCAGGTCAAAAGCAGCTCCTGTGCCATGGCTATGTCTGGTGACCAGCAGCAGGGTTATTCTGGTATGGGGGCTGCTGGGTAATCCAAATCCCTGGCTGTGGGAAGAAGGGAGCTGGCAGGGGCTGTTGGAGCTCTCATCACCAGGTTACCCTGGGACTCAACTACACTCCCTACCTAGCCCAGCATCTATCGCACAGAAGTGAAGGAATCGCCATGAAACCAGTGTTGCCTGTATCTCCTGGAGTTCCACTGCCTTTTGACTGACTCTGTGTAATATACAGCATAGATGTGCATGTTGTGACTCTCAGAAGTACAGAGAGTGTTAAGAGGTGACTTAGTCACACAGTTGGAAAGACTGAGTAATCTCAGCTTAAGTTACACATAATACAAAGTCCTAGTATTTATAAGTTTATATGAGTTACTGTTTCACTAGGGAATAAGGCCTCTAAACTAAGGACTTTTACACTGAAATCATAGTTGCATTAGTTATATGTATCTGTTAGCAGACACAAAAAAAAAAATCCATCTTCATTAAGCTGGAAAAATAGAAAAGGTCAGTGATTCAGAACAGACCCCGAATGGCTAAAGAACCGAAAGACTGATAAGTATGCTTTTGTTTCTTACTCAGTAAACGTAAACTGCACTTACCTTTTTTTACCAAAGCAAGCTTTTTCAGAACAGAGTATTAAGAATTAGGTTTAACATCCTGCAATACTTAGGACCGATCTGTGTAGTCAACCAACTTGGTAAGTAACCACCAATCTAAAAAAGATGTAGTTAAGTTTCTCCTTATCTGTTTTATGGCACTACAGTAAATCAATGGAGTAACTTTTTATTTAGCAACAAATAAACAACTTGTCTTACAACTCATTCAGCTCTGTGAAAAAAATTTTGTCTCTTTGGCAGAGTCCATAGGACACAAAGCTCTAATCTGGCCTTCTACACTGATCCTGCGATCACTCCTGATAGGAAAGTTACAAGAGCGTACCACAGCTTCCTTCTGATGCTGCACTCGGACTACCTTTAGAAAAAAACTTGGATATGCAAATTACAAGACACAGCTTATTCTTCTCTAACATTACACTGAGACTTAGCCAGCCTGAATGAATCTTGTGGCATGTATCCGAGTGAATTTAGTCCACAGTGCAGGCTGGGACTTTCCTAGTTTCACTTTCTTATCCTGTTCCAAGCCGCAACACTAAAACGCCTATGCATACAAGAAAAATACTCTATTTAAGCCTGAGTACTTACTAAATAGTTTTATTATGCTTGGTAAACTTCATTTCCAATAAGAAAACACGTATCTTGGTTCCAAATTCCTCTGTACACATAATAATTGTGAATGAAAAAAAAAAATAAAATTCTAGCCTTCTTTGCCCTCAAAGATACATATGATCTTTCAGGTAGTTTATGCGTAAATAGATACAGCATCACCAGAACAAAACTAATTTTATGGCCTTAATGCTTGAAGGATCAGGAAAAGGAGCAATAGTAATTTCATTTTATCATTTTCTTTTTCTCTTACAGTGATCAGTCTTTCAGCTAAACAACGTATTTAAATCCTTTACTTTTTCACACTTGTAATTGATGAGATTAGGAAAAAAATATGCAATACTCCATATCACACCATTTTATCTAGAAAAAGGGCAAAAAAATAATTTTCCTCTACTACCGTATTAGCTTTATACTTTTATATTTACACATAGGTACCAGCGGCTGAAATGCTGCTAAGGTTGTACCTATTCAGTTCACTAGTATAGAAGTACTTATTAATTGAAGGTTTCATAAAGTAGCAAAAGACACAGAAAAATTATAAACATGTCAGAAAACACAAAAAGCAAAAATAAGACTGTTGTATGTTTAATGTTTTTCATTGTAAAATAAATGTATAACATAATGTGCTTATAGTATCTGTTAGAACAAGAGAGAAAGAAAAAGTAATGGGAACCATTACAAGTCTAATATAATTTCTCACTAATTTTCGACCATGTACAAGCAAATGTTGAATATTTAGGCTATAGGTGGACTGACCTAATAGGCCATAGTATGTCTACCTCTACTCACATGTAATATATAGGAGTATCCTCCACAGAAATAGATCAAAGAGAACCCACTTCCTTCATTAGATGGAAATGACCTGCCTTATTCTTCTCCTCCTCCCCAAACATATGTTAATTTCCACATCTCCAAGGCTTTTGCCTTTTTCATGTTGGGCACACACCTCTCCTCACCTTTTCATGATCTGGTGAAATCGTCCCCCAGATCCTACTCTGTAAGAGGTTTAACTCAACAGAGCCATTCTTTTAGTAGATGCATTTGTCAGTCCCTCGAGGAGTTCAGGGTAGCCGTGGACATGGACATGAAGCTATCGCTACACATAGCGCATGAAATGCCTGTTATTCACATGCTGCTCTTACGGCTGGCTTTATCAGACACCACCAGATGAATCATGAGGAGGGAGGGGCAAAAAGAGGGTGAGGTTTTCAAAAAGCTATCTGGCAGCTATCAAAATTACTAATTTTGAAGCATGAAAAAAAACCTGTATGGTAAAGAGTATTTGAGGATGATCTCTAACCTCAACTGGTTATCAACCTTTCATAATAAGCTTGACTTATACCCTTTCTCAAAGTCTGCTGAGCTAGAAAGGTATTTCTTGGGCTCCTTTTTCCTACTGAAAAGAGTAGTAACTTCTCACTGCATACTCAGCAATAAAGCATTGTTTCAGTAACTCAAAGTTCTACCACTGATGTATGAGCACCAACATCTGCAGCCCACTCACTAATCTTTACAGCCCAGTCATAGTAGACCCGAGTTTGTTTGCTATTATCCATCCATCAAAAATACTGGAAAATTCTACTAGGGTAGAAATAAAGCAACAGCCCTCTTTCTTATCAACTAATACTCAGACAGCAGTTATACAAAAACTGCTCCTTTAAAAGAAGGCTAGACGGTTGCAACCCAAAGGCTATGTGTCAAGAGGAAGGGACAAAGATCTGAGGGAAGTTCAGCATTAGCACTACTCAGCCAAGGAGGACAGAACAGGAAGCAACGGGGTGTTCACTGGAAGCAGTATCAGGAAATGAGAGAAAGAGACAGGAACAGAGCAAAGAGTGGCTGGCACAAGGCATGGGAAGAATTAAAATCAAATGATAGGTCCACCTGGAGAAAGGTCAAGTACCACCAAAGAGTGGAAGCAACAACTGCCGTTCAGCCTGTCTTTTGATTCTTTAACAAGCCTTGTATAATTTCCAGTGGGTAAAATAAAAAGATGTCCCTGAGCCAAAATTCTCATCCCTGAAGAATGAGGGGTCATAATAAATAAAAATCTAGTAACTGTCTTGTTCAAGTTGTTTAGAGAAAATTAAAGCAACATTAAGTCAAATGTGGAAGGAAATAAAAGAAACACATACAAAAGATAAGATACTTTTAAGAAGCAATCTAAAAAGCCAACAAAACCATGCTGAGGGATGGGACTTGGGGAAAAAAAAATCCTTCACCAAAGTAAAACTCGAAAGGGGAGAAACATCCCTGTAAGAATGGGTATACGTGGTAAGCACCTGCATTTCCACGTTAAATGATACCAACTGGACACATGCCAATACCCATTAGTATTTTACTACTAAAGAACTTCAAAACCTTTATCTGTGCTGGTCTACTGAGGAGTGCTTTTTGCCGCACTTTTCAGAAAGTCACTTTTGCTCCATTTAGTCCTGGAGCAAAAGCATCAGCGAAATGAGCAGAGGTGGACACATAATGAGTCACAAGCTCCTAAACACTGAAAAATCACATACCTAATGAAGAAGATTGGCCACTGCCTCATCCAAATTGCTGTTTTATGAAAGAGCTAGGGCTCTAATGCATGAGCTTAATACCATGTGTTTACTAAGCTACAGTAAACTACTCGCGCATTCTTAGGTCATTACAAATATAAGATAAAATGCACTTGCTTCAACTCTTTCATTAAGGTATGAGCTAATACATTCTATCTTGTATTTGCCATAGGTTAAACACATGCTCAACATCAGTCACTGTGGTTCAGATGACACAAAGCTGCTTGTTAACGCAAATTAATTCTGTTGCATGTTTCAGCCATTTACAATGAAGCCACTCAATTCAGAGAAATGCATTTCCCAAATCAAAAGTTTAGAGAATTGAAGAATGTTTCAGGGAAAAAAATATTATCTGGGGCTGCTTAAAATGTTATTTCAAAAGCCAATTCCAATCTGGTGAAAAGTATCTAACATATAATTGTGTCTCATTTAAGGAACATCTACATCTTTTTGCTTGGGATGGACAACTGGATCCAAACCTTTTATAGCTTGTTTTCAATCAGCAGAATTTCATGACCCATCTAAACAACAAGACATCCTTGACACTAGTAAACACATGACAGCTGCAATATTAACAAATGAGCAACAAGGAGGCATTTTTAACTAGATCGTATTTAACTTCATTTGTTTATCAATTATTAATCTATATATATTCTATTATTCTCTATATAACTCCATGCCAAAATAGAATTTTGAACAGAAGTTTGTGTGAAATGGCTCGTTATCCTCATGCCTTCAACTCAGGTGCTGAAGGCTTTACCAAGTAATCAAGGACAAGAAAGATGACCTGGGGGCCAGTCATTCTCATCTTTGGGAATGCAGTGAAGCAAATAACCTTGAATATAACCTTGGGAAAAAAGAATTGCCTTCAAATAACCTTGGGGGGAGGGAGGAGATGATCAGAAGTAGTCAGCCTAGACTTAGGAAGGGGAAACAATGCTTAATTAACTAACCTGACAACTTTTTATGATGAGACAACTGGCTTGGTAGACAGAGTTAGGCAGGGGGTATTATTTATTACAAATACCCCCTGACTGCACTTTAAACAAGGGGGTTGGGACCAGAAAATCTCCAGAGCTCCTTACAGGCCTCAACTGTTCTACTAAAATTTAAACACTTCTTAATAAATGTTCAAATGCCAGAAAGAGAACTTTTTGGTTTATGCTGTCTTTAAAAATAGAAATGTTTTAAAATATGTATTTTCATACTTCTACACTTGGTTCTGACCCAGCCCTATGAAGATGCAACTGGAATGCAAAAATCAAAGAACATTTAAAAAGGTGAGCTTTTGGGAAGCCTACTATTAGGCACTACAGTCTACCTGACACTTCTCTGCTTTGCAAAAGCGTAAAACAGAGGGAAGCAAGACAATCCCAGGAAGACTTTTCTATGGTGGCTGAAAACACTGTATATAAAAACACTGAAAATATGGTGTATCTGTTCACATCCAGAAACTTAGCATCAGGAAGCTATATTATCACCCATAAAGGAGAAAATGGATGTCAGAATAACTTTGATCTTCCTCAAAATCACCATATAAGTCAGAGAACTGAGAAGTATGGATAACTCAGACACATGGCATTCATCCATACTTCCGCCCAGTGGGAAACATGAAATTTAAAATGCCTTCATGTTTCTCTATCCTATCAGCACTATTACTATTTCCACCTAAACTGAGGTTAAGCTGTTTGCATCTCAGATGGCTAAAGTAATGTTCTGAGGCATAAACAAACTGGAATTCCAGATTTTTGTTAAGTTCTGTGAAGTAAGGATACTCGATTCTAAAGCTCAAGATATGCCAAAGCAATCTTACAACACTCCAACACTCTTTGTAAAAGATACAAACAAATGCTTTGTCTACAGCAGAGAAGCAACACTCATCTTCTCCACTTCCCCCCATAATTGCTAATCATTAACCTCTCCAAATGTTTTCCACACACTGTTGGTAAGCAACGACACAAATAAATCATCCCTCCTGCCTTTTTTTTTTTTAACTAAAGAATCAGTGTAGCCTGCCGCACACTAGATGCGGCTACATACCATAAGTGGGGCAGTCATCTCTGACAGCTCCCATTCTTTGGAGGCTGAGAAAGCCAAGAGTTTTCTCATCCAGTCTGCCTCTTTCCTCAATTCACCCCCCTTCCAGTTATCCCACCTCACACTCCCATCATAGAATCAACTAGGTAGGAAAAGAGTTCCACGATCATCGAGTCCAACCACTAACCCCAGGACTGCCAACCTTGCATTGTATCCTCACCTATCTCAGTCAGGGCCAGCACAGCCAGAAAAATGGCACTTGACAGCATGACAGTTCAAGAGGGTGTCTTCAGCTTCGTGTTGCAATGAGGTAAGAGAACATAAAGAACTGGTTATCATCTCAATTCTGTAACTTCTTAAACAATCACCTGATCATACAACAACCACACAACTGGCCATCATGGCTTTGTTGGAATTGAATTTTAGAATCTCTTTCCTCTTTTGTTTTCTCTCCTATGCACAGCTCTGCCACCACAGCTTTGCTTCTCCTTTTTCACCTACTGCTAAGGTCTTCGCCGAGGTTTAAACTGCAATGAAACTAGAGTATTTATAACTAAATGAAAAAGAATCTGAAACTGAAAGTTTAAAGTGGAATTACTAGTTAGGAATAAACAGTGAAAAAACAAGACCCAAACTAAAACTTCTCAGACATTAAATTCCTGAGAGAGGAAAAGACATCCACAGAGGTCAAAACATACAATCTGTCATTCTAGGTCAGGCAGTAGCACATACATCCCAGCAAGGCTTTCACATACACCAGTAGGCAGCAATTAATATTCAAGGGGAAGTTTCCACAGCAAGCATTTGAACCAGCCATAGAGGCAGAAGTATGGCAACTGAGGAAATGATTTTCAGGTAAGCAAGCCACAAGGCTCAAGGCCATCTACATTAAAACCAAACACCAGCAGGCACTGGTGTAGGATGATTGTAGGCAGAAAAAATACCATGGTGTCAAAACCTAAGTTGAAAGGCTGCAATCTCCATCAAGGTATAAAGACGAGATTAGCAGTAATGCCTGCTAGTATTTTGTCATCCAAAAGCAAGTAGAGCTCTAACCAGAATCCTGGGCCAAGCTGAAAACCTTGTGGACTAGAGACAGCCTGCCTAGTTCATTGACAGAATGTAATACAAAGACGCTTGAGTTTAGTTCTGTCAACTGTCTTCACTCACGTTCCACATCAAGCAGTTGTCACTCTCATTAGTATTTCTATTTCCCCATTAATCCTTTCAGTGGCATAGAAGTGGCGTCCACTCAAACTGCAGGCTTGGATTCAGATATCAACACAGAATCATAGAATAATTTCAGTTGGAAAGGTCCTCTGAAGGTCATTTGGTCCAACCTCTGTGCTCAAAGCAGGGCCATCCAGATCACAGCAAATACAGTCCCATTTGCTCCAGCTCTTCCCTAAATCCTAGACATGCAATATTCCTTGCATTCCTATGGGAGTTTTGTTGTTGCTGTTGCTTTTAAATCATACTGCTGGGCTCTTGGGGAGCAGCTGCAGCATGCCATTTCAAGCCAGGAAAGCAGCGTGCAGTAACTGGCTAGCCTAGTACAGTGGCTCCAGCCCTGCCAAGTCCTACCCAAGCAAATGTCAATAAGGCATTAACAAAATACCCCCAAAGAGTCAGCACTGCTCTCCTTACACATGCAAGCTCTTCAAAAGGTTCTAAAAGTAAACACCTATTTTAACTTCTCCTATCCATTTGTATGGATTGGGAGTTCTACCAGACATTCAGCAGTCAGAACTGCAGTCCAGGTATAGGCAACACAGGGAAACAACTGCCTCCCCATCGTTGCATTAGGTACCATCACTCATACACAGGTATCAAACCGATTCGTCTATACTCCTGAGAAAGGGAGGAGCATCACAAACACCAGGATGACAATTCTGTCTGTGTCCATACATACAGATATAATTTTCCATAGGAGTTATGAGTTACCTACAGTCTAAGCCTTTCCAGCTTCTCCCTCCCTGTTCCACCCCCCAACAAGATAGACTCGGGGCCTGCCTCCCCGGGAGGGGGAGGGGCACATGGACCTTTATTGCACTAAATCCCTTTCGGTATTCTGTCTTTCATAAGGAATATATTTCAGGGACTTCAGTCTCTCCCCTCCCTTTATTAAGGTTATCTTAATTAACTCCAGTCTAGTTCAGCTACTGTAGGTATCTCCTCCAATTTATATTTAGTTTCCACCCAAAATATTCTGAATCATTGAAAAGCTATGTGGTAGGAGTGTAAAAATTACCAGAATGCTATAACCTACCTCACAGCAGATATGTAGGAGGGGCCTATCTTCAAGTATGGAAAGTAGTGAGTGAGGTCATATTCATATTTAGTGTCAACTAAGATTTTGGCTTCTCTTGAATTACTTCCGCCTTGTCCTGAAAAGTGCCTTATATATAAACATAACAACAGACGAATTTAACAGGAATAAAGTACTATTTCAAAACAGCTTTGCCCATTTTGAACTATCAGGAACCATTTGTCCTGTACTAGCACTTTAGTAGCCTGCCAGACCCAGCACAGCTCATACCAAAGCAACCAACCTATCCTCAAGACACACAGTTCCAGCTTGAAAATGAGAGCAACCTTAAGGTAGATATAGCAAAGCAAGCTACCATTTAAGCATCACTTATTTTTCAATATGTATGTTTATGCAAGAGGCAGATCCAACATTCAATTTTTGAACACTGTATGCATCTGGTATCATGAAACAAATCTTAGAGGCATCAGGCACTTAACATTGTCTAGAAGTATTTTTAAAACATGTTGCTTAAGAAAATAAACAGGTTCAGCAGAAAAAACATTTGAAACGGGGTCAGAATCTTAATATATTTCTGAGCTCTGTCATTAGCCTACAAACTGCTGCGTGACCTCAGACAACTATTCTGCCCGGCTTCCTTTTATGTAAAGTAAGCTGAAATGCACAGATGAAAAGTATTTTAAAGTTCAGCACTCGAGTATTTAGTAAACTTAACATTATGGTTAACATTTTGACATTTGTTAAAAGCTCGCCAAAGCCACTTCATCCATCAGTACAATGCTCTGCAGTTTTATTTCTTTCTTGCAGAATCCTAAGAACACATACAGCTATTGCACAGCAGGCGTAAGAAAGAAGACTCACTTTAAAAGCAAAAGAAAACCAGATAATTTTTTTGTCCAAGGACTAAGGCCAAAAAAGGCTTAATCATGTCATTTTAAGAAGGTATTTTGGAACTCCCTTTTAATAGGCCGGTATTTTTAGGCATCGGTTATTCAGAAACACGCCATCTCTTTTAACTTCAAGAGCGTTATGTCAACAAGAGAGTTTGGCTAGACCAATTAAGGAACATGCGAGTTTCCATTAGGCTTTTGTTCTGAAGACTGTTTAACTGGCTTCAACAAGAACACGTTTCGTCTGCAAGATCCATCTTGCCACACAAGGTCTCAAGGTCATCAAGGCTCCTTTCAGAGCCGACAGCGCATGAGAGATAAGGACAGAAATTCGGTTTGCAATACGAGGGACCGCACGATAACTGCGCCTAGAAAAAACAGCGTCGATACAGGAAGCAGCTTTCCACCACCGCGTTCGCTTCTAAACAGCCATTTTACTTCTAACTACATCCTTCCCTACAGCCAGCCTTCATTTTGTGTTCCTGCCTGGCTGCGCGGCTCCAGGCTGACAGCCGAGGAGAGGGCACCGGCTGCGCTCAGGTGGAGGTGTGATGCCTCCCAGCCTCGCCGGGTGCCGAGCGAGCCGTTCCGGTGCCAGGGCCGGGGGAGGGAGGTTTCCCGCCTCCCCCCGTGTTTGAAAGTAAATGAAGGCGCCGCTCCCAATGGCGGGGGAGGGGGGAGCCAGGCTCCCTCCTCCTCCCGGGAGCCCGGCTCCTCCTGGAGAGGCAGGGGAGCCCGGGGACCCCTCTCCTGGCAGGTCGGCCCTGCTATCGTCCCTCCCCCCGGGCGGGCAGTGCCGTGTGTCCCGTCCCTCCCCCCGGGCGGGCGGGCTGGCTGTGCTGTCTCTCCCCCCGGCAGGCCGTGCGAGAGCGGCGGGGCGGGCACTCACCGCTCCGGCAGCGTGAGAAGCGGCGGCGGCGGCGGCGGCCTCATCCTCCTCCGGCGACGGCGGGCCGATCTTGCTGCAGGTGGCCGCCAGCAGAGCGAGCGGTGACGGCTGAGCGTCCTACCCACAATGGGCGGGTTCAGGGAGAGAAAGTGGGTGGCGGTTAGTGCGGGACAGCGACCGGGCTCCTCGCAGACGCGCACACAGGAAGCGGCGGCGGCGGCACCGGCTCCCGCACCCGCTCACAACGTGTCACCCGGGGGAGGGGGCGGGGGGGAAAGGGGCCCGGCCAGGCCTGCGCTTACCTGGGGGGCTGCCGCCCCGGCGGAGGCCGAGGCGGCGCCGTTGCCGTGCTGTAGATACTCGCTGTGGCTGCTGCTGTCCACGTCTAAGGCAGCCATTTCCTCTTGTTTCACGGGCTTCTCGGGAGCTGCGGGCACAGCGGGGAGGGG
>JBCJKH010059304.1:0-10026 GCA_039877255.1 Loriculus beryllinus | reverse complement strand
CTGATTTCATCTCTGTAAGCCTTAACTGGAGCACAAGAAGTGTGTTGCTGGTCATGATTGTGCCTAGCTGATAAGGAGTTAGGATGATAGAAGGTAAACCTTGTGAGAGATAAGGATACAGCTGATTTTCCAACTTTTTCATTCAAACTGGCAACAAGATATTACTGGCTTTATATATATAGTTGTTTTCTGAGCACTAGGATAAATTAATATGAGACCACTAGGTAGTAGAAGGCAGTGTCTTCCACTCTAATGAGTTACAGTTAATGTGTTGGTGGACCAGAAAATAATTTACATTTTCCCTTTTGACATGTAGGCTGCAAAGCTGATTGAATGCAGAGGCACTGGGGCTAATGTCTAGAGAATCAGAAAGTTGTCATAGAGTGTTTCTTGTAGTGATACTGCTTAAGCATAAGTGCATACTAAGAAAGTTTCCTACTTTATTTCGAAAGGTGAGTTTGAATTCAAGTAGCAGAGTTAGTGTGGTGCTCATGAAACAGCATGACTGACATTACAGGAGAGAAGCTTACATGTTCATAGAGCAAGGACAGTTTGCACTCTTCCAGCATTGCCGTTTATGGATCAGTAGACTCCTGGCTTGGAAAAATCATGCTTAAAGATTTTACTTTCCATCGCCTTTCAGCCCTTTGAGATACAGACATATTTGTATTTGTTGACTAATAATTATATTTGTGTTTGACTAATGGAAGCTATGAGATGATGGTATCTGGGAAAGAACCTGCAACTCCTTTCTTATAGCTTGTTGAGCAGCTGTTATACAATTATTTTTGGGCACTGCCGCTCTGTTAGCTCTCATTTCTGTGCACACACTCTGCTTTTTTAACTATAAATTTAAAGGTACAGGTTTTGGTTTGTGTTACGATTTTTGTTGTGTGGTTTTTAAATCATGCTTCTTACTAGTTTCTTTGAAACATATGACTGCCAGACAAATGAAGATGCTAGAACTCGAAAATAGCAACTCTTGCTGTACTTCAGGGAGCTACTGTGTGCATAAAACTTGTCTCCTTGTTGTGTGCTTTTGCTATGTGTGTGCATTAAACTGTGCCAGTTAGCTTAGTAAAAGATGTCACTTCTTCACATCTTGTCTCGCTTTTATCTCTAATTACTTTCAAGTGTATGAGAACTGTTAGGGCAAAGATATGAATTGCTGCACTTATCTGACATTTACTTCTTAAAAACTTACTAAAAGTTGACAAAACAGAATGAGGCTGTAGCTTTTTTGGTTCTTCTTGGTACTAGCTGCTATAGCTTCTTGTATTACTCTTAGGGTTTTCTGTATTCAACTAATTTTACATACTGTTAGAAAAGGTGGGCTTTTAAAATTTTGGTATTTGAAAAACTGGTTTTTGGGTGTCTTTTTAAAGATTAATTTTGCTTTTGATCTGACCTGCTGATCTTGGTTTTTATGTTAAAAGCTGGCCCCAATGAATTCCAGTATTCCCCCACCTTCTTCACAAGAAACAGCCTTCTGCATCCAAGGGATGGGTTTTTTTGTCTGCTTTCTACAAAGCATAGAGGCATGTTTGTAACTCATCTGAGCCTTCAAGGGATCTTGTTTTTGACTTGAAATGAGGACATAGCAGAGTGACAGACTATTGTATCACAGTAGTTAGCATGAGCTAGATCAAAGTCTGTTGTGCAGAACTCTCAATTGATGGGCAGTGTTCTCCCTTCTCACAGCTTGTAACTTCAGCTTTGGTTGGATATAAAGGGGCCTATTCAGCATTTGGGAAGAGCTTCTGAGTAAGTGCAGGTGCAAATGCAAATAATGTCAGGGTCAAGGTTTCCACTTGACATCCTGTGATGGCTGGTTTTGGACCGTTAGAATGGAGTGCGTCTTTTCTTTGTCTTCAGATTGTGGTGTTCTACTGCTTCAGCAGAGGTAGATGGAGGTCCTTGCTTGTCCTGTAAGTTGTAATAGCTTGTGTACATGCTTTTGAGTTGCTAAGCTGAATGAAAGAGAAATTTGGCAAGTAAGTTACTGTTACCCTTTGTTTTGGGGCTGCTGGTGAATTTGAAGCCTCTACCATGTCATGCTCAACTATCTTGTTAGGTGTGTGGTCTCCCTGGTTATTCCAGTGTTCACTTGCCTAGATGTCACTTTGTTAGTAAGAATAAACTGCTGAAATCACTGAGCTACTCAAGAAGTTGGAAGTATTGGGGTTTGTAAATGAATGAGGGCTTGCTACTTCTTCCTTCCTTTCTTCCCTGCTTTTGTCTGTGGCCAATATTTGCCTCTTGCTCTTAGTTCTCATCTGATCATTCAGTGAGCCACCTGATGTAGCTGATATGACAACTGATATGGCTTGGGGCTTTGGGGTTTTTTTGGGGGGGTTGAGGTGATAGTGGTGTTTTGATTTTGTTTTTTGTTTTTGTTTGGATAAAGATTGCCCAAGCTACGAAAAGCAAGCACTGCACCAAGTATGTGGCTGGAAGGAGGAATGGCAAGGGAAGATTTTGGTGGTGTTGAACTGTTAAGTCATCTCTGCTTCTTATGGAGCAGCAGCCAGAGGCTGCAGGGGCAGTTTGCTTTTGTATACCTTCACCCTGCTGCTTCCTTACCATTCTTCTGGCAGTGACTATGTTCAGTAAGACTTGAAGTTTTCTGCTAGTTGTGTCAAGCTGCTTTTCCAAGCAGAGCCCAGAATTCTTCTTCTGGAGAGATACTAATGGAGTTAGGTTTCAAGAGAAACTATGTCCTGTGCCAGAGTTTTCAGTCAGTGTTTCTTGCCCTTAGCTGGCTGGAATCATTTTATGTTCTTTTCACTTGTGCAGTTGACCAGCCATACCCAAAATTCATGGAAGTCAATGGAAAATCTCGTGGGTTCTTCTTGTTGTGTGGCTGTGTTTTTCTGTTGTTGGTTTTTGGTTTGCTTTTGGTTTTGGTTTTTTTTCATTTGAGAAAGATGTGCCCTGCTATTTTAAAAAAAAGTTACATTCATGTTGGTGATACCTCCTCTGGCTTTGTGTTGCAAACTTTTTGGGGCTCCTGTGATGTTGTTCTTCAACATATTTCCCCTCTCCCCTTAACATAGGCCAAGCCCTTCTTGGGACCTTTCCCATAACATGGAAAGACCTCAAAGAGCTTGGTTTCTGAGCATAGCAAGAAATAAAGCTGTAAGCATAAAGGCCATCCTTGGGACAGGTCAGAGGACATGTACCCTGTTGTTTCTAGCAGCTTACAGTGCAGAAAGGGTATGCAAAACAGCTTCAGTATAGAGTAGTTCTGTTGCAGGCTTACTCCTTTAGCTTTTGACTGTCAGTGTGAGCTAGTTGCTGGGACTATTGTGTAAAAGTTCATGATAGCTGTATTTTCAATTTACCTGATCATTTTCTGAATACCTGTGGCATTCACATAATGTGGCTCTTAAGTTTCTCCATGATATTTATTATTGTTTGAAGAAAGTGCTTCCTGACTAAGGGGGATATTAGAGTATGTATGTACTTTAATGCTGCTGTCTGTTCAAATTCAGGTGCCCCCAGTTTTTTTTTTATGGGAAATGGTGAGTGAGCATGGTTTGACTTTGACATGAGTTCTGTAGAGATCTTAAGGCATCCTTTTTAGAAAGTATTTTAAATAGCATGCTTCATTTGAGTGTCTTGCTTCAGCTTTCATCTCTACTGGTTTTTGTGCCCAATAGAAGAAGAGCTGTAACAAGTGAACTTGGGGAATGATTAGGTTATTGGGAAAAACAGACTTTTATTTGCACTAGAGTCAGTGTCTGTCTCTTTTAGCCCAGGGAGTTGGCTGCTACTACCCATGGCTTGACTGTAGCAAGGCTAAAAAGAGTCTTCATTTGTAGATTGTTGGGTTGAATCACTTTCTTCCATCTCCTATTAGTAACTGTTAAATTTCGTTGAATTATGTTTTTATTGAGACAGGTAATGTGTGTTTCACTTGATTCCTTCCCCAAAGGTTTATGGTAATGATTTGAATGAAGGCCCAGACGATGGAGAATCACTTGCTTTCTGTGATAGCTGGTTCCATTAGTCATTCTTCCTGTTTAGTAATAAAAAGGCGGGGGAGGATGGGGGGAAAGTAGCTCTAGTGGTGATTTTGCTACTAACTGAATCAAGCGTATAGAATATTTAACTTCGATTCTCACAGAAGGAGATGGGATACCCTGTAAATTACAGGGCTGTCCAATGGATAAGCAGGGAAATTAAGCGTTGGAAAAACACTTGGTGGCTAAATACTCAAATATTTTTGTCCAGGAGGATTGATTCGCGTGCGTGTGTTTCAACCCCTTTTTCTTTTCATGGCATTGGGTAGCATAGGTTCCGATTTAGCCTTCATGTAGCTGTTTCACTGTGACTGCGACTTGAGTGTGTATGCGCTCCCTCTAGCGGTCTTGTTGTAGTGAATGGAATTGAAGAAGTGTCAGTAGCCTTAAGCGTTGGTGCGTTTGATTACTTTCCATTCGCAATTAATTTTAAAGTGTTTTTAAAGTTGACTTGAACTTTCTAGGAAACGTACCTTATAACATGAAACAAAGCCAATTCTAAGAAGTGGTTTTTTTAGCAGGTGATCTTCGTTGGATTTAAAAAAGCCAGCCTAATGATACGCATTCTGCCATGCAGTCAGCTCCGTATTATTTAATACGAAAGGGAAGCTGTGATGTTCTGAATATTGAAAACCAAGATACTTTAATGATAGACTTTTCTCTTAAGACTCAGGCAAAGTCTGGTGCTAGGCTAGACGTTAATAAGCCCTGTTGGACTTGGACTAATTTTGTGAACATCCATGAGGCTCTGTCTCCATTACATACGTGGGTGCTCTTGGTTCTGTTCATGAAGCCTATTTATTTTTGCACAGTTAATTAGTTTGGGCTCAATTCACCAGGAAAATGTGTCTTCCAGCCCCAGACCAGCTTTGGAAACTGGCTGCATTGCACTGGCAGTATGCCTGCGGTCACTGAGGCCAGCGGGTTTGGGCTGCCGCTGTGTGCCAGCAGCTCTGGTGTCCCCATGGTCATATTGTTGTCTTTAGGAATATATAAGGATATTAATAGTTGTTTTGGGATTTTTAATTTTTTTTTTTTTTTTTTTAAATATCATATCCCATTGGAGCACTGTGGAGCTCTGTTCCTCTTTGAGAGAGGCTTGGGGAGGACAGCTGTGTACACTTAACTGTGTTACTGATCCTAGCTAAGTTCACAAGTGAATATGACGCAGGATATTTTAATGTTTTCAGCTTTTCTCCCTACTCTCCTCTTCCTTTCCTCCTTCCCCCCTCTCTCACCCCATCAATATCTGCAGGTTTTGGATGGTACTGTCTGCTTACAGAAAGAGGTGTCTAAGAAATATTTTAGCCTTGTTTCCTTTTTGCCAGTGTTTGGATAGAAGAACACTTAGAGTTTGCCTGCCATAGATTTGTTGGTATTTTTTTCTTTTTGTTTCTGATTTGGGCATGATGCCACACTAATTCAAAGCCCTGTGCTTCTTCATGTATTCTCCATTTTCTTCATTTCTATTGGCAGTGTTTGGTGCCCAGAGAAGAGAATCACTGTGTTTTTTCTCCCCCCATTCTTTGTGTATGACAGCATCCATTGACTGTAATAGTTTTCATGAAGCAGACAAGGCTTTAGGAGATTAAACTGAAAAATATATACCCTGGAATTCCAGAATGGGGTGAAAGTTAGTGTTCAAGAACCAGCTATAATACAGTTATCCAGCACGAAGTGTCGATTAATTATACTTTTTAATATGTAGTTAATTCTGCCTTTTCTAACTAGCATTCAGGATGGCGAAGGGATAGACTTGTTTTGTCAATTGTGTGCATGCCAGATGGAGCCTTAATATGTGTCAGCAGATAAATGGGCCATTATTAAGATTAGATGCATAATGATCATTTCAGCCTTGTTTATTTAGGTCATCAGCAGCAGTAGAAGATGATCTCTTATAGGTAAAAATACTTTGGGATCTGAAAATCTTTTGCTTTCTTACGCTACTGTCAAAATAAATGTAAAGATTTGGTGTCTAGTTTTAAAGAAACACATAAAGTTAACTTTTTAGTTTGCTTAAGTGAGAACTGGAAAAAAAATACAACCATAAATTATTCTACCAGTGACTTGATTTTTTTGTTTTGGTTAGTTAAGCTGATAGCTGTGAAAGCAGATGAAATTGTTCATTTATTAGATGGAATTCATCAAATTAATATTTTACCTGATATTTCGGTGCAAGGTTCTTAAGGATTTATTTAGTGGACAATACAATGTTCCGTTGTAGATGTAATTTTAAGAGTGTATTTTTAACTTTAGACTCCTTTCACAAGTGAAAGACTTTGATAGTAATAAATGTCTGTGTTTTATTTCAGGCTGCAGTGTAAGATTTTGGAAGTCATAGCTCCAGCCCATCACAATGGAATGGCAAATGGCCACGCCAGCAGTACTGACGGAGACACAATTGTCATCAGTGACAGCGACGACTCAGAAACGCACAATAGCTCTGCACAAAATGGGTAAATGATACTTTGACAGTACAAAGCATGTGGGCTTGGTGGAAATGAGACTAAAGCAGACGTGACAGGGTCTGACTGAAACAGGTTACTTGATCTGTATGGATCATGAGTGTTCAGCTGAAGGTGACAAACTGAACATTCACAGGTGTCAGTTGTGCTGTGCGTAATCCACCAGAGAACCGTGTGTTACGAAAAGTGGAGTACCTACACAATAATCATTGTTTAATTTATTTGAAATGACAATGACAGTGTTTCTGTTGAGAGGTGGTGGAAGGGCCTTGTATGCCTAGTCTTCTCTGTGCTGCAGAGCCTGTCCTGTTGTAGCCTGGAAAATGCAGTCATGTTCTGCATTTCCACAGTCTGGTATGACTTAGCATGATATTACTTGACTTCCATCATAGGGCTGAGTTGAGATTGCCTTACAGTAAGAGGATGTGCTCTTACTGAAACTCTCTGCAAAGTCTTTCCAGAGACTTAATGTGTTTGTGTACAAAATATAAAAATGTACAAAGCTTTCTTCATTGTGCATGTGTCCATATAAGCATATACCATTGTGTTTAATGAGATGATTATGATTTTAGGTGCAATGAAACATCAGTGTATGTTTTGTCTTAAGGAGTTGCCTGTAAGCTGGAGTAGCTTAATAACATTGAATAAGCTTTTTGGCTTTAATTGTGATGTTTAATTTGGAGTATCCCTTTACCGACCCATAATTGAGTTTATACATGCAGCTTATCCTAGTAATATAACAAGAGGACAGGTTTCTGTGCTTCACAAGCACAAAGTTGATGAAAGAGGAGATTTTTAAGTGGGCCCCAATCTCGTATCAAGAAACATACAGGCTTTACATGAACTGTTACTGACTTTGAGATGTCATGTGGATGCAGAAGTTATTCTCATTGTTGGCTGCAAGAGGCCTTCCATATCCTGACATGCCATGAATAAGCAGGGTGCAGCTTCTGGCTTGGCTAAGAAAGGAATATGGGATAAATAACCTGAAAAATTCTCTACTGTCTCTTGAAGGCAGTGTCCAACTTGTTCATGAAGACGTCCTACGTCTTTGAGAAAATAAATGCATTTTCTATGTTCCACAAGGCATGTGGCATTTGAAAGGAGGTTATTCTTGGAATTACACAAGCGTGCACAGAGCTGACTGTGGGATTGATCCCTTTATGTTGCTGTCAGTTCCGTGCATACAGAGCTGGTAGTAAGACTGAGTCTTACACTCCGTCTGTGATTCTCCCCAGTTGTTTACTTATTTTGACAATGCAGAGACGGGAGGGAAGATCATTTCTTAAGGAAATCTGGTGAGAATAGACAAAATTCTGAAGCACTGTTTTATGGCATACGTAACTGACATTTATGCTACAAACTTAAATTGCAGTCCTCTTACAAACCTCTCACTTAAGTGAGTCTAACAAATCAAGAGTGTAATAACAGTTAAATTAGTTTCTGGATGTATTCTGGGTATATGCAAACTTTGGAAGTATTTGTTGTACCTGTAAAACATATCTAAAGGTAGAGCATTGTTGTCAAGTTTTGTATATTGGCATTTATGGTTCTTTATACCCTTATTTGTAACAATAAGTAGTCCCACTGAACTAAAGTGCATGGTTTTGCAGCCCTAATTCTTCAGGGTCTATATTTTGCTGCTTATGGAGAAACTGTGGAGAGTATGGATGTTATTTGCCTTGGGACCAATATTAAGTTGATATGTGCAGAACCAGTTTTGCCTCCATCTGCACACAAATCTCCAGGTTTTGAGACCCAGCCTTCATGCAAAGCTGCAGTGCTGTTAAACAATGGTACAGCAGATGCTCAGTGTGTTTGGGGGGGGGAGGGAGGGAGGGGAGCACAGCACAGATTGATGGGCCATCTGCAAATATTTTTTCCTAAAGAATCTGTAAAGCTTGAGAATCTTAACTGAAAATAGATGGTATTAGAGATCCCAACCTTTCTTTGACCCTGCTCCTGTCTGTGTGGAGCAGAAATAGCCATGTGTTCAGTACTAGTGTTCCTGCTGACCTGTTTTTATTGTGTTCTGCAGTAAAAGCAAGATATAGGTATTACATTCCAGCAGGACTCAGATATATATGTATTATAGTCCCAGCAGGACTAAGACCAGATAGTTGTGTCCTGGACATGAGTAACTCAGGAGAACAAGGACTCAGACATTTCTTGGTAAAGCTACCTTAAGACCACGCTGTCGTGGGTTCAGGGAGGAAGGGAGGGAGCGAGCGAGTGGCTGCATGGTTCTGAGTTACCGGCTGGGCTTAAACCACAACAGTCCTTTGTGGCACCCAATGTGAGGCACAAATGGCTGAGATAACAGCAGTGTCTCGACCAACTAATAAAGAAACACAAGCTTCCTAAGGTGCTGTGGAGTTCTGGAGAACTCCACATCCCAAATTACAATCTGATTGTAAGCCCCCTCTGTCACATGACCCAGAAGAGAAATTATTTCAAATGGGGCCCTGAGCAACAAGCCTTCGAGCTAATTAAATGAGGGATATTTCATGCAGTAGCCCTTGGACCAGTCCAGACCTGGCCAGATATGAAAAATGTACTATATGCCACAGCCAGGGTGAATGGTCCTACCTGGAGCCTCTGTCAGAAAGCTCCAGGGGAGACTTGAGGTCAACCCCTTGGCTTTTGGAGTCGGGGACACAGAGGATCCGAGGCCAACTATACCCCAACAGAGAAAGAGATACTGGCAGCCTATGAAGGGGTTCGAGCTGCTTCGGAAGTGACTGGCACTGAAGCACAGCTCCTCCTGGCACCCCGATTGCCGTTGCTGGTCTGGAAGTTCAAAGGCAGGGTCTCCTCTACACATCACGCAAGTGATGCTGTGTGGAGTAAGTGGGCTGCACTAATTACACAGCGAACTGGAACAGGAAATCTGAGTCATCCAGGAATTCTGGAAGTCATCATGGACTTGTCAGAAGGCAAAGATTTTGGAATATCACCAGAGGAGGAGGTGATGAGTGCTGAAGAGGCCACACCATATAATGAACTGTCAGAAAGTGAAAGGCAATATGCCTTGTTTACTGATGGGTCCTGCTGTATTGTCGGAAAGCATCGGAGATGGAAGGCAGCTGTATGGAGTCCCTGACAACAAGTTGCAGAAACTGCTGAAGGAGACGGTGAATTGAGTCAGTTTGCTGAGATGAAAGCCATCCAGCTGGCCTTGGACGCTGCTGAACAAGAAAAATGACCAGTACTTTATATTGGCTCCTGGATGGTGGCAAATGCCCTGGAGTGGTGGTTGCAGCAATGGAAGCAGAGCAGTTGGCAACATAAAGGTTGAATTTTTTTTGGCCCTGTGGGTCCATGACACTTCAGGCCATCAGGGCAGAGATGCAACATACAGATGGGCCTGTGACTTAACAATGGACACTATTGCCCAGGTTATTCATGAGTGTGAAACGTGTGCTTCAGTTAAACCAGCCAAATGGTTAGAGCCTCTTTAGTGTGGAGGATGATAGCTGAAGTACAAATATGGGGAGGCCTGGCAGATTGATTATATCACACTCCCACCAACCCAC
>JBCJKH010059299.1:5776-18287 GCA_039877255.1 Loriculus beryllinus | reverse complement strand
TCTTGTTCCAACCTCCAGTCATGGGCAGAGATGCCTTATACTAGATCATATCGCCCAAGGCTTTGTGAACCTGGTCTTGAGCACTGCCAGGGATGTAGCATTTACTACTTCTTTGGGCAACCTGCTCCGGTGCTTGAAAATTTGCAGCCTGATGAGCAAATTCACCCATGCTGAACAGTCAGCCTGTTCACAAGGGCATGCTTTCTAAGTTTGATAATAAATAATGGTCCAGTATGCATAGATGCTTTCAAAGATCTCTCAGTGCCTTAAAATTAAGTTTTTTACAAGTTAATCTTTTACCCTGAGAATCCAATATTGCTGCTATAGTTCTAACTGCACTTTCACTGTGTGAAGGTTTATTGCAATTCCCTTCTAAATAACATTCCTATGACTCACACTTTGAGAAGGAATGTATTGAGCTGTTCTTGTACTTCACCTCCTGGAAGGGCTCAGGGACATGATGAAGACAAATCCCTTACTATTGGCTCTGGTTTGACAGCCACAGATGTAAATCCCTCTTCACTGAGTGAACCCCCTCAGAACTGGGTTTCCCTTACACCTCTGCAATGGGAAAAATGCATCTACAGATTTGCTGTGTCTACTTAAAGTTCGCTATGTCAAAACATAAATCGTCATACTCAATGCAACAGACAAGGTAGTTGACTGTTTTTTGAAACCTAGTTGCTGAGTTAGAGCTGCAGTTCCAGGGGGAAGGCTTTTTCCAGTTAAAAAATGCAGTTGCTATCACTCTTCCTTCAGAGTCATCAGATAGAATAGAATAGAATAGAATAGAATAGAATAGAATAGAATAGAATAGAATAGAATGCAAAGCTGAGTAGAAGATATGTTTTTGAAAATTGCTTTTTGTTCTATTAGTGGATTGACTCCATCTAGTTACAGCTGTATCTTATTTTGACACAAATACCAAAGTGAAATGTGGTGGATAATACTGTCAAGATTAAGATTTATAGATCTTTGAAGTAGTTCTACTTTCTTGGACCAGGAGAAATAAATGCTAAAATAATATTTCTATAACACTCGCTGTAGGATTTTTATTTTAATGCTGAATAATTTTCTTATAAAAAGGAAACGATTTTTTATAAGAATGAAGACAACCCTAATGCCTCAGTGAGTCATATGATGTCTGCTTCCATTTTTTTGCAGTTTAAATATATATGGAGTGAGAAAAAATTAAAATGTGTTGTTACCTTCTGAAAGCTGAGTTTTGACTTATGTGAAATGAGCTTTCAATCTAAAAGCAGAAGTAGTTACCTTTGCTTTTAGGTAGCATGAGTCAAAATAGCAGCAAAAATTCAGCAGCATAGACAGGAAAAATGTTAATCCAGAGTGCCTAGCAGGGTTTTCCAAACTGTGGTGCATCCATGAAGCCATGAAAGCACCCTCTGCATGATGACATATACAAGTGCTTGTTGTAAAATTTGTTTTTTTCAGAGAAGATGTATTCAGGGAATGTATTTTCAGTATTTAACAGTACCAAAATAAGGTAGTAGCATCTGAATGTCAGCATGTCTTAATAATGCAAGAAGGCATGTACGAGTCTCATCAACAGCAGTTTCCCATAACTTACTGAAAGCTTCTCTAGAAAGAAATCCAAACTGATGTGTGAAACCTTGTTTCTGTAAATTTTATACGGATCTTAGAGGGAAAAAAACAAACCATAAGCAACTAGAAAAACTGTTGGAAAAAACTGTGCATGGCTAAAGCCTGAATGCTAGAGTTGGAGTCACATCTTTACATTTCCAATGATATTTTCAGAGGAAGAATCCTTCCAACTGGAACCAGGTTTTTCCCCTCCCTTCCCATAAACAACTATGTTTGCCAGAAATATGCCTCTGTCCATCTTGAAATCAGTTAGGAACTGAAGAAGCAGTTAAGAGAAAAGGAAAAAGATGTGATTATAGATTACCCTCCAAAAGATGAAATCTGCTTGGAATACTTGAGGTCTAGGATTAGCTCTTTCCATACATATTCTGCTTCCCAAAAGGCAGGGGATGCCACCACTGTATCCAAGGCTTTAGGTATTATTTTTTCATTTTTTTCATTATGAATGCCCCATATATAACTGTATGCATCTGTATGTATATTTAAGGAAAATTAGCTTAGGATAGACATGCAAAAATATTTAGAATAGTCCCTTAGAATTTATTTTTTATGAAAGTTGTGAAACACCCATGTGGAAAACCCCCTTAACTTAGAGAGCCTATGACTAAAGGTAGGAAGAATGACTCTGAAATTGTGTTTTTCATGGACAGCAAATAGCTCTGTGGCTTTTTTTAGCAAATAGAGGAGTATATACATACATATGAGCAAGCTTGTGACAGTGACCCATAGAACTAAACTGAGACATATCAGGGACCTGGAGTCACACTGGGCTGCAAGCACAGGTGCAGCCAAAGTTTGATGGTGCCAATGCTCTCTTTCAACTTGTTTTCTCTGCATTTCACAGGTGTGTTGTCCCCTCTTCCTGCCCAGGGAGCCAAATCTTTATGGCAAAACCAGGTACCTAAACCTACACTACCCCCCAGCTTGTCCCTCTTTCATTTCTCCTACTTCAGGCTCTTGCTGTGCTTTGTAAACCCAGAGGTGTGTTTGGGGCTTGGGTTAGGTGAAAGTGGCCAGAGAGAGCTGCAGACTGTAGTTTCCCCTGGATGTTTGTTGCTCTTACTTTCTGAAATAAGCTTTATGAACTTCTAACTTATGCAGGGTCTTCTCCCAGGAAGGTATCAGGTTACCTGAAATAAATCTGTTCATCTGCTGCTTTTCTCTCTCTACCCAAAAGCCTCCCATTCTGGATATAAATACTTTAGGGTAAATCTATTCCCCTTTGCCATTTGTCTAGTGATTTACCATGCTAATTTTTTAATGAGTACATTTAAATGAGTTTAAAAAAATGTGAATTGTTTCAAACTTAATTTGCCCTGTGTTTGGTCTGCAACAGTCCTTGCTGCTCCCCTCTAATGGATTAGAGAGCCCTTCACTTTCCAGTATTTCCTCTTAAAGGTACTTATGTCCAGCATTCCACTAACTTTTTAGACTTCTTTCTGATAATTTAAACTGACTAAACTCTACGTACCTACCAGAAGGGATTTTCTACATCCCTCAACTCATTTTAGCTTCTTTCTTTGGCATCTCTTCACATTTTCAACCTTTTCATATATGTTAGCAAAAATCCTACATTCCCATATGCCGGTCCATTACAGAAGCAAAATCACTTCTTTCCTTCTATTAGCTCTTTTTCTCTACGTTTATCTAAGGATTGCATTAGTCCTTCTTGACTCAGCATGAAAATGGTACCTCTAATTGAGTTATCTATCCTCTGTGAATCCCTACACCATTTTCTCTGAGACATCCATTTCCAGGACACCTACTTTACTGCTCTATTTGTATGCTTCCCATTCTTTTTTTTGTCAATTGTGTAAAACTCCTCATTTGGCTGTATTATGGGCAGGTTTTATCAAACAGTTCAGACTATTCTACTGGGCAATACAAAACCCACCAGTGCTGCAATGCAGTAAGATCTTCTATGATGTTTTATAAGGTGTTCCTGCAGAAACTTCCCTTACGATGTGCTGGGAAAAGCTGGCTTGCTATCGTGCTTTCAGGCTGGCTCTACTGTGCTCACCTCATTCTCAGAATAATTGCGATACAGAATGCCAGCAACTAGATGAAATGAGTATTTGACACTTACTTAGCCATTAATCAGTATTTGCACAAATTGTATCTCTTACTTGACCTTTCTTTGCCTTACTTCCAAGTTTAAAACAAACACCTAAAAAAACAACAACAACAAAAAATTACTTATCAGTTACTAGACAAAAAGAGATAAAAGATAAAGGTGTGTGTAAATACCTACCTATTTTTAAAATATCCACAATGCTTCTGAGGAAAACTAACAAAAAGTTGGATATTCCTCAAGAAGACACAGCCCAGCAGCCATTACTATCCTCACAACTAACTTGTAGGACTCTGCATAAACACAAGGGAGTATAGGCAAATTTACTTTTTTCACTACATATTTTATACTTGTATATGTATATTTTACATATATGCATGTGGCATGTGCTTTTATACATAGTAGGTATTTAATAAAGTTAACAAAATCCTTGTCCTTGACAGCTTTTCTTTTCAGAATTTTGCCCAAAACCAAAACAGCAAGTGTCCTTTTAAGTGTGCACACACAATGGAGTGCTTCTGTAGGATTTTAAACACTTTTCACATACTTTTATTGAAAGAAGCTTGCATGATCCAGAAAGATTTAATTAAGTTCTGCCTGTACAGCATAGACTGCTGTCACCAAGTAGCCTGGCCTTCTGCTGTTTGCTCCTTTTCTGCTCCTGTTCTGCTCACCACCTTTTAGTTTGCTAAAGAAAAAAAGCATAAAGTGTCAGATTTTCTTATACACTTAAAAGAAAAAATAATTAGACCATGTGTATCTGTTCATCTTTTATGCAATAGCCTTGGAGGCAAAGAACTCTCCTTGAGCCCTCTGGGGTCTTCACCCTCAAAAAACCCACCCACCTTGAATGGCTGGCACTTTATATGTGTTCTTGATCTTCCTCTTCTACCTCTGTTATTCCAGTATAAACCATGTTTCTGTTGGTGAGCTGCTTCAGAAACCAGCGTATAATTTCAAGCTATGCTATTAAACAAACAAACAAAAAAAAAAGCTTCCTCTAGCTTACTGTTTTTATAGTTGGTTATATAAATACAAATTTACAGTACACACAAGGAACATATAGGAAGATATCTTTCTGAACACAGCTTTAATAGAAAATAGTTAATATGTGAAAATTATAGGTTCATGCCAGACTTCTGAAGAGTTTTTTTTTATAGCCCTCCTTCTCTGTTTTGCATACTAAATATACTAAGATCAGGTTCTTTGTTTTCAAAACTGATTTTTCCACTGTGCTATTGGGAGAGACTTTACTTTGAATGGGGAACCCTGAAGTGAATATCGATTAAAAAGTTAAATAAAAATTAATTATTTACAATTAAAATTTCAATAACAACAATAGTCCTAATAATAATTACAACAATTGAAAAAATGTATGTCTAATTTTGGGGGCCTTGGCGCTATATTTGAAAATCATATGTTCATGCTTTCTGAACACTTTAGAAAGCAGTGAAGAGGGACAAGAAATAGTCATGATCCAGAAAGATCTGAATTTCTGTCATGGATTTAAATATAAATTACTTTGTCCTCAAGGTTTAATCATAAAATTTGAGAAGGAAAAATTATATTATTCCACCTGGCTTATGGTTAGTCTGGGCTGAAGAAAGTATAACACTTACACAGGGTCACCTCTGTGATAGTAGGGAATCAGTGGTCTGCTGGTGCTTGGGGAAAAACAAAAGCTGTTTCTCTCGGTTACATCAGATAGCTATGAAACTCTCCACGAAAGAAAAACAGGATAGAATGAATATGGGTCAGGCAGCAATAAATACAGAGTTTTGTAAAAACACTTATTTAGACTCTCAGGGGAGTCTTCACTGATCCAGCAGTGACAATTACACTTTTTTCCTTTTGATTATGATCTTGCTAGAACTTTGTAGTACTATCATTGGTAGATTATGAGACACACTGATATAAAAAATGGTGCACTAGCATAAAATGTGTTAGACTCGAATGACCACCACCCTTTGACCTTTAAAAACAGTCATACATTGATAGTACTATTTTTCAGATATTGAATGGGACTTGGCAGAGAACAGCTACTCTGGATCAATTTTTGTTCATGAGTAAATTTGCTTCATTGCAGCCTGGATTCATATCTGCAGGAAAATTCACATACCCTCCTTTAATTCAAATTAGCTTCCAAGGTAAGGATAACTTACCTGATCTGGAAGTGTATCCACATGGCAGCTCCTTACTGTCATACCCATTCTTTTACATGTTTAATGGATCAATTTAGTCTCTTCAAAAATAGGATGTCAGAAATATGAGATGACAAAAGTATAACCTCTTTCTGAAATCTGAAAGTCACATTTTAGTCTGGGCTGGGCTGGGAAATGAAGGAAACAAGGGAAAGGAAGATAAGATTAGTAGTGGCTGAAGTATGTAGGAGAATGATATATAATTCATGCTTTAACACAGTGCTTTGTCTCCTTTGAAATTCTTTTCAGATATGATTTTAAAATGCCCTGTATCCACTTGTAAAGCAGAACTTTTGAAAACCTTTCTGCCTAAGCCTTGGGAAGACCTTGCCGTCAGTGCATATTATATTAGCCTAAGATCTCTAACAGTTTCCCTGTAGCCCTGTCAAAGGACAGCTATGAACAATTTTGAATTATGACTCCGTAAGTGTTTTAATATGAATCTGAAGAGTAATGGTTCAATTACTCACCTATTACCCTAACAAGTAAATAATTCTGTCTTTCTTAACACTAATTTCTATTTTTTTCTATGTGTGCTAGCCCAAGTTCATTTCTGACAAAGAAGGAGACAAAAGGAAGTAGAAGGGAAAGTACAGAGTCAGAATACATTTTCCTCAGGGCTCTGATATATGTGTTAATAGCCGCATTACTCAGTCATTCTTTCTCACTTGAAACTTAGATATAGGTTTCCAGCTTTCTATGAAGAGATAAAATATTCTTTTCCTTTAAAATTCTGTTAACATCCTGTTCTCTTCCAAATTGTGAGTTTCATTATTATGTATTCCTTAATTCCTATAAGTTCACCTTCCCTTGTAAAGTTACAGTATATTTTTAGATTATTTTGTCTATTTTTCATGGTTTTGGACTTTTTTTTTTGTTTTGAATATGATTACAATGAATTTGAGAGCAATATATATACAGTGGATCAGAAGAGATGTATTCAGAAGGTTTGGCTATCATCTGAGTCAAAAAAAAAATGCTATAAAATATGGCAGTGAAATTAAAACATAGAATACATATCTGTAGAGTACATGGATCTTTTATCATATGTCTTGGCCATATATCTGTAGAAAGCGTGGTGGGTGTGTCAATATGAAGAAAAATATGTTAATAATCAAGATTTACTTTGAATACATTTGTCATCTTAATTCATTTCTCCATGACAAATTCTTGTTTTCACACATTTCTTTCACAAATATACATCCAGAATGTAACTGTTGCAAAATAACATCTGTTTGTGTTTCCTTTATATGCTTCATATTGTTCAGGAAACGAAATAAGTAGTTTTCAAGATGCACATGCTCCTGTTTTTCATCCTGGGAAAAAAAAAAATTATCTGTCATCTTTTGAAAATTTTATGTCTAGGCCTGTTTAGTCTAGAAATTCAAATGTTAATGTATTTTGTGGATCTTTTTTCTTCATTCTATGACTATTTTTCATCATATATAGAGTTATAGTATCACTCAATGAAATAATAAGCCTAACCGCCATTTTTTTTGTCAACAACTAGAGTTGAACAACCCAGGCAATTTTAATTTAATCAAATGAGAAAAGTCTTACAAGTTTCAAGAAAAAAAAAAAGGCATACAGAAGCAGGAGTATGTTCCCAACTGACTTTACTTTCCTTACTTTTCTTCCTTTTTTTTTTTTTTTATTCAACATTTCTTTTCCAAACAGCTGTATCTAGGTCCCTTTCGGGCAGAACTTTTTCCTCTTTTCCTGACAGAAAATGGTAACTTTTGTTGTGTTGTAGTGATACTCTACAATCTGTAGACAGCTTTCTTCCCAACTAGATCTTCCCTTGTTCACAGTTTCAAACACAGAAAAGTGGAGTATGCAGGTGAGAATGATTAGGGTGTAGGACTCTGTAGCAAAGTTTTTGGCCATCTGACCAAGCTTAAGTTATACAGGAAATTATATTGACTATTGCACTCAATTTATACTGAATTTGTGACTTCCTCCCTGCCTAAGCTTTCCAAGCAGAGGACTGCATCAAAATTTTTGTATCAATGAATAAATTTCATTACAATGACAGAAGAAGGTAGCAATGGTGGGAATGTCACAGCTCTTCTGGAATGCCAACAGAAGCAGGGCAATGCCACCAGCCCCTGGCAGGTCCCCATTATTGTCGGTTTGATGCTTCAGCAAAAGACGCTGGATGTGGCTTTGGAAATGCTGTTCTGAGAGTTAATTCTTTTTTTGTCTGACAACAGAGGATATTCAAATAAACTTCAAATATTCAGCTGTTTCTGTGCAAAAATAATTATCAAGTCACTTCACTGCTTCTCATCTTTTATTCAGTTTTTGAGATTTATTCCTACCTCTGATCATCCCATGACATCAACCTCCGTCTTCCTTTTGTTTTCAAACACGTCTGTTCTTCCACTGATGATACTATACATGACTGGGAAGATTTGTCATTTTAAACACCTGCAAAGTAGGATGTTTCTCCTCTGCATAATCCCTTCTAAAATGCGTTTTTCCTTCTAGGATGCTTAGAAAAGTAATAAACATGTTTAAGCATCTGCTTATTTCATTTATCAATAGCACCTATTTGTTGCCTTTTCTCTGTGTTTTAGAGAAGTAAACACAGAATATTCCATCTCATCCTGTTGCTCTTTATTCTGTGATTTCTGGACAAAGGTACTTCATAAGAGATCTACAAACCTTATCAGTATTTCTTCTAAGGTCATTTCATCTCTTTGACTCCATTTTTTTCTTAGTTTAACAACAGTGTTTGAGCTCTGCAAATGAATATTGTAGTGTCAGATGTAAACATTTATGATACCATGGCTGAAATAGCAGAAGGTAAACATAACAAAACATAGCACAGTATACAGTAGTATCTATTACACCTTAAACGTATGACTTGAGTAGAAACTTGGGCCTGAGTTACATAAAAGCAGTGTATAATGCAGGAGAGATGAATACTCTTCTCCCCCCTGCACCTTCATTTTGCAAAATTATTCATGCAATTATTTTTCTGTTGGCTACAGAGTGTGGATGAAGGTAACCTGAAATCTACCCAAGAAATCACACTAGCCTGCAGCAGAATTAAAGCTACTGCAGGCAGAGACCATTTTTTGTAAAGGTAGGAATGCTCTGTGCTTCCAAAATGAAACTGGAGCCCATAACATGAAAACATCACCTGCACCCTGACCTGGAATCTGTGTGGGATTTCCTTTAGCCTTCAGAAGAATGAAGGTAGTAGGTAAAGTTAAGTTAGCATGAGAGATCATGTTCATTTGATGTTTCTAAGACCCAGGAGAATTATGACGGAACTGCTGTGATTCAGTGATTTCTGAGATTAGGCAGAGTAGAATAGAATTTTGAACACTTCTCCCCCTCACACACATCTGAATATATTCATTAATAGAGCATGCTCCAGTACAAATAAAAAATATAGCAGAAATGAAATAAGAAGTTTTAAAAAATATTGTTTACTTTGATATTTTTTAAAACTATGAAAAAAATTGGGGAATCTTTGAACGTCAGTATTAAAGCCAACAGCACACATTTATTCACTTTCCTTGTGAGAGGTTGCTATGACACAATCTTAAGTATTTCAATGACTTTTTCCATTATTCCACATAAATATTCCACTACATCACAGATCCTTTTAAAAAACACTGCCTAAAATCACTGGCAATTATTATGTTATAAGGAATCCATGGTTTTATTTTGGTTCCCTCACCCAACATATGTCTTTTACTATGCCCCATCTACATTCTGTTATTTACACAGTGGTATCTTATTGCTCTCATCAGAGCATCTGATGATGGGATTCACACACAGAGTTATATTTCACAACATCCTGGTGATGTGAAGTCTTACTGTTATCCCTACTAAGCATTTGGAGCTACATCACAGAGAAATAAAGCAAGTTTTCCAAGAATACAGTCCCCAGCCAACCACCTTGGAAAGGATTTTGTTTAAGTGTGCATTCTTAATTTTCTGCATTGTGCAGGACACAGCCGGCACTCATCTCACAGCAAGTAGGCTCTGGCTCCAAAAGCAACGTGACTACATGACACCTGAGCTTGAAATCCTTTGCAAGCCCCATGGCATAGCATGGTTGGCAGGTGGACCCTTAAAAAATGCAGCTGGCAATCTTAAGAAAGACTTTTTTCACACTCTTTGAAGTGACAGAGATTATTCAGATAAAAAAGTCTTGAGCTGGATAGCATTCTCCCTTGCATGTATATGAATGAGCAAATAGAGACTGATGTAGGCTGTGAGCAAGCTGCCCTTAACTTACTGTGTCTGGATTCAGGGGGCTGCCAAATTGCGTGTCAACAATTTTCCAAAATTGACTGCAGGTTTTGGTGATTTTTGTCTTGTTTGTGAGCTCACATTTCAGATAGCTTTAGACACCCTCTTCACTGAAAAATAGTCCTTAAAGTACTGAAAATCTTCAGCCAGCCTTGCAAGAACAAACTATTAAGCACACATGCTAGTGTCACTGCTCAGTCCTGGGAAAAGGCTGAAAATCTTTGTAATGGAAACACCCTGGAACACAACCTAAATGCCTCTGTGAGTCACTGAACAAGACAGCTGGTCACACTGACGTGGCAACACATTTCACATTCATTTCTGTATAAACACACTGCTACAACAGCCTTCAGACACAGATCCTTGAAGGCTGGGTTTGGCAACAGGCACTTTATTGAGGCTGCTGTTGTCAAATAGCGCAGGTCATATTCCGTTTGCTGTGAAATCCCAGCCTGCTTCTGCTGCATGACTTACCAGCTTCAAATGCTGCTATGCAATGATGGAGCTGTTTGCACAGGAATTTTACAGATTCACAATAATTGATATTAATTCTACCGGTATTGTGTGATCTATAGATGATATCCATTTATGCAGTGCTTTCCCCCTACATTGTCCCTTCATAAAAATCTTAAAATATAAGGAATTATAAACATATAGTTTTTAGTGGTTTACCTTTATTGGCACATTTTTTTATTCCCCAGCATCACACATTTCTGTCACAATTCAGCTTCCATAAGTCCAGTTACGCTGGAAATTGATGTGGTCTAGGGTCACCCTGACTGACAGGAAAAGGTCACCTGAAAGGTACCCTGAAGGACAGTGTAAAATTTCAAGCCACCAATAAGAAAACAGTCAAATATCATCAAACTCTAACTGCTGCCTGATGAAACAGGGAATACTTGCTTCTTGTGATGTATATGGATACATATAATATTAAAGTTAATAAAAAAATTCAAACATAAGAAACACCTGGAAATCTTTACTCTGACTGTAACATCAAAGACACTACTCGCACCTCTAGCATAGGACATGGGTTTCACTTAGGTAATTTCATGACCTTTTGCTGGCAGCCTTGAGTTTAAAGAAAGGCAAGGAGGGAAGAACATGTAGAAGCAAAAGTAATTTCAAATTAGACACAGTGGCTGGTGCAGCAATGAACAAAGAGATAAAACCCACACAGACATTTCAGATGGCAAAAGAGCATCTTGGGCTCTATGGAAACATCCTGTCATACTGCTAAACCCTGCAGTGATGGCAGAGCTTCACTGCAGCTCATGAGCAGCAGGGCTGAACTCACCACATCCAGTAAGCAGGCAGAACCATTATCCTGAACATGTGCCAGCCCACAAGTATTTGCAAACTAATATCTTGAAGAAAATAATAATCACTGATTGTAATTGCCCTTCAAAATTACACTTATCATTGGCAGACACCCATTAACTTTCATTTTCTAGCTTATTTGAAAATTAGTAGCAGACAATGCTTCTTGCTAATTTCATAGGAGGATAGTGGGAACATTTTACGCAACCTCTTGCCACAACTGTCTACATGAGCTGAAAAACAGCTGTTACTCGGCATTTTCCTAAATTTTATGCTAGCATTGAATTATGGTTTTGTACACACAGATTTTAAATTCCAGGCCTTAGGTTAAAACTAAAAATCAATAAAGCCTATTTGAACATAACATAGGTGTTGCACTTTAGTAACCTCCATATCAATGTTATGCTGACCTGAGATAGGACGATTCCACTTCAAGAAATTTGTTTCATACAAAACCCTCAAAATGAGCTTAGACAAGACCTCCTCTCCACACATTTTTAGTGGATGTCTGCTTCAAGTACAGAGAAAAGATATCTTACCAATGGTGCAATTTCAAAAACATGTTATTCCCATTTATACTCAAACCTTGTCCACATGTTTTTTGAAGATTTAAGATCCATCAACATAGTGCAGCTGTGTGCTTTATGACAATAGCAGATCTTCTTAATAAAATGTATCCCTTAATTTGTTTATTGATAGACTGACTTCAAATCAAAGTGTGCTAAAGAATAGTATAAAGAACATACTTTCTTGCCAATGCACTTAATTTCCATCTAATATATTAAGCAGCCATCAGCATGGTGATGTTAACTTTTCAAACTATTCTGTTTGTGAGTTTCTTTCTTTCTTTCTTTTTTTAATTTTTTAAAATGTACTATAGCAAAGTGAGATGCTGAATGAAGCCATAAGATGGTCCTGCATTTTCACACGACATGGTTTAGTGTGAGGTATCCCTGCCCATGGCAGGGGGTTGGAAGTAGATGATCTTAAGGTCCTTTCTAACCCTAACTATTCTATGATTTTA